>JNDS01005564.1:0-27603 GCA_000697035.1 Rhizopus stolonifer B9770
AAAAAGACTGCCTGAATGTTTTTTTTTTTTTTTTTTTTTTCTCGATTTCGGTCAACAGTTTTGTGTTCCTTTTTTATTTGAAAATACACGAGGATATCCAATTTCTTTTTTTAAACAATGAATATTATTGTTTAATTTTGATTGGTTTGTTCTTCTGATCATTTCATCTTCCCCTTCCTCTTCCTCTCCCTTTTTTTTTTAAAATTGAAAAAAAAAAAAAAAAAAATACCTTTTGTTTGGACCAAATGAAATTAACAAATAAAAGCATTTTGTTTTTGGATCAACAATTGATACTCCTCCAAAATTTAATTTCTTTTTTTTTTTTCCTTTTTGTAGGCACTGGACAAAAAAAAAAAAAAATACTCGATCAGTCCACGCTGCTAGTATTTTAGCAATCGTCGAATGACAGTTTCGACAAATTCACATGTGTCTTGATACTATGTATAACATGTACTTTCAGCTTCCTGAGTGTTTCAAGAGAAGCATCCTTATAGTTAGACTTTTTATTATTATTATTATTATTATAAGGTTGATAATCCTCTCTTCTCTAGTCTAACCTTGTAAGGAAGAGGTGATATGGTAGCATCGACAGCTCTGCAGTCTTGTATTTCAGGATAAATCGCTTCATTTCCTGAAATGATTGGTTCAATTGTACATTTGGAAAGCAATTGAGTGAGCCATCCAAACATTTCACCTTCAGCCTATACATACTATTCAATACACAATTTCTTTTTTAGGTACACTTACCAAATAGATTCCAGGACAGATACGTCTACCCCAACCAAATGTAAAGAGTTCTCTGCTATGTATATTACCATTACTTGAAGCATATACTGATCTAGAATCTTTCAAATAACGTTCTGGTTTAAACTTTTCAGGTTCTTCAAAGTACTTTGGGTCATTGTTGGTTGTATGATTATTTGACATAAGCAAGGTTCCTTTGGGGATCACATAATCCTTATAGACAACTAACAAAAAAAAAGTATGTTATTTCAAGCCCTTTTTTTTTTCTTTCTTTTTTTGTTACTATCTTCATTGGCCTTGTGAGGTACTCCAAGATGAACTGATGGACGATACCTGAGTATTTCTTTGATCACAGCTGTCAGATTAGGAAAATCATTGCGGTCAGAAAAAAAGGGTAAACGACCATTCTTTTCAATAAACAGATCCACTTCGTCTGATATTCTCTTTTGCCACTCTGGATAATGACAAAGTACAGCCATAGCCCATTCTAATGAAACAGATACAGTATCCACACCTGCAATCATCAATTCGGCTAATATGAATAGTAAATATTCTATACAAATTTCTCTTTTTTTTCTTTAAAAAAAAAAAAAAAAAGTACTTGTGAGAGCAATGATATTCTGTTCGTCAATGTCAAGAGATGTCTTGATTTTATCCAAATTTTTAATTAAACTCGGCTGATCTACTTTACGTGCCAATTCAATGAGTTCTTTATAAAACGGACGACACTCTTTCTCAACAAAGTGTTTCATATTTCTTTCCTTTTTGAAAATGACGTCTAAAAAGGATAGAATGGGAAAATAGGCGCTGAGATCTGCGGTGATACTGAGAAATTCCGAGTTCTTTTCTATACAGTGCACCATCTTTTCGTAAAGGGGATCTTCCACTGACCGACAACCGTTCATTCCAAATACGAGGGCAAACATCACGTTGATAGCTGTCAGACGCGTATAAGCCAAAGGATGAACTCCCTTGTTTTGACTATCGCTGATCATAAGATCGATACCAAATGTGGCTTCTCGTAAAAGAATGTGTTGAAATGAATCCACTGAGTTGGGTGAAAGAATATCCAATGCCGCCTTACGAGCATTTTTCCAAGATTTGCCGTAATCAGTAAAGGCGATACCTCTAACATTTTTTTTTTTTTTTTTTTTTTTTTTTTTTTAGGACACTTTTCCACTTGTGTTTTTACAGGGACGATACCTTTCTCCTTCACCGTGAATACCGTTTCCATAAGTAAGAAAAGGTCTTCCAGAACTCAAAGCACCTTTACTGACAAATATATCGTGGGCCATCTCAGGATCACCAATAAAGATCCAATTCTGTACACCCACTCTTGTTCTAAAGATGGGACCCAGTTGTTTATGCCATTCAGAGATTTTTAAGGTGGGTTGCTTTCCAAATAATGGGAAATGACCTATTCAGAACAATAAGGAATGGTATTTTAGAACCTTGGGAGTTTTTTTTTTTTTTTTTTTTTTTTTTTTTTTTTTTTTTTTTTTTTTTTTTTTACCTAAATAAAAAAATTCGCCTTCTGGGGATGGAATCTCTTTTATTCCGTTTGTCTTGAACTCTTTGGATTTCTTGATTGCTCTTTTTATATACAACGAAGCTAGTATACTAAAGATAGCAGTACTCAAAAGAGTAGCTTGTTTTCTGTCTATATTCTTTACAATTGATTGAAAATCCATAATAAAGAAGAAACTTCTGATTAGAGACATTGTTTTTTTTTTTTTTTTTTATACATCATTGTTTTTAAAATTGCGATTACACAGAAATAAAGTATTGTCAAATCGGATACAATTTCTCCAAATGCCTTTTGATATATCTCTTAAAATAATTCAGTCTTCTTGGATAGTAGCATATATAATGTGCTTATTAATAGAACCCATTAAAAATAGGGAGATAAGTACCTGCATTTACAAACATGGTGAGTTACCGGAGTAACAAACCTTTATCATCTAAGATGCAAAAAGTTACAACAGATAAAGAGCTCTGTAAACGCGTACCACGAGTATTGCTATTTATGCAAATGCTAAGATACTAAGAGCGTTATGAGTTGAGTAAAAACAACTGCGATAGACAAAATATTTTACTTTTTCTAAAGAAAAAAAAAAAAAAAGAAAAACCATAATGAAACTTGTGCCATCCCAGTTACTCCGAATTTCAGATAATTGTTCTTCAAATTTTGATCGTTTTATTATTTCATAAATCAAACGGCAAATCCCCCCCCCAAAAAAAAAAAATGTAAAAAGAAAGAGGACTTTCCCCTCCTCCCCCCACTCCTTTTTTTCCCTTGAAATAAACGTCATACAAATAAATAAAAAAAAGTTGCGGGGATCATCCAGTTAAGGCCACACACTTTTTTTTCTCTTCCCCTTCCGCGTATGGATACGTTGACTTCAGAACAAGAAAAATCATCCCAAGTGAGTTCCTTTTTTTTTTTTTAAAAAAAAAAAAAACTGTTTTATTAAGAGCTCAAGACCAAGCTTCAAGAGAACCGTATCGCTTTATCTCAACTTATTCGACACGAATGGAATGTGACAGTAAGTAAATCTTTTTGACCCACTCTTTTTTTTTTTTTTCTTTCTCATTCTTAAAACAGAAAGCAGTTGAATACAAACAAAGCCCTTTTCGATTTTTGTTTTGGCCTTTAGGCTTAGCATGGAACTTGACAAGAAGTTTGTCATGGTCTCTTTTTTTCTTTGCATGTAAATACACACACACACACACATATATATATATATATGTATTTGTTTGACACAATAGTATAGCCAGATTTTTATCTAAAAGCCCAAGGACTATAAAATATGATTTTACACAAGCTTTTGAATCTATTCATGGAAAACTACACCTTCCTTTTCTTCAACAAAACTATTCCCAAGCACTTGAAAAGGCAAAAAGACAGCGCGCCATTTTATTGGTTATTTTACAAAGTGATGAACATGATGATACAGACTTGTTTTGCAGGTTAATATATATGTACATATATATTGTTTACTTATATATTCGTTTATAGACAGACATTGGCCTCTAAGGAGATGATTGATTATATAGCGAAAAAGAACATTTTAGTATGGGCAGGTAATGTAAAGGAAACTGAATCACATCAAGGTAAAAAAAAAAAAAAAAAAAAAAAAAAAAAAAAAAAAAAAAAAGTAATAAAACTTGTCATATTTAGTCAGTTATGCTTTGAAAGCTACTCGATATCCTTTTATGGCCTTGATTCAGTATAAAGGTTCAGAGATGACAGTAATGCAACGTATACAAGGTCCTTGTGATCCCCAGATATTGAAAGATAAGATAGACGCCCTCTACATCCAGGATCCAAGACAAAGAGAGCGTCAGCTAAGAGAGGAACAAGACGAGGCTTATTATAGAAGTTTGGAAGCTGATCAAGAAAAGGAAAAGAGAGCCAAAAGGGAAAGACAAGAGAAAGTAGAAGCAAAAGAAAAAGAAAAACAGGAAAAGAAAAGAAAAGAAATCCTACAAGAAAAAAGAGCGGTTTATATTCGTTATCTTTATACCCAATTACCTGAAGAACCTCAAGAAGGGAAAGTGACAAAATTAAGCTTTCGTTTGGCTAATGGAGATCGTGTGGTGCGATTGTTTAGTGAGCAAGATAGTTTAGATGTAAGTGAAGAAGGAAGGAATAATAATAATAATAATAATAATAAAAAAAAAAAAAAAAGACACTCTATAGATTTGTACAAGTGGTTCCATTATTGAATGAACCTATTGAACCTTGTGAACCACCACAAGATTATGAGCATCAGTATACATTTAAAATACACAGCCCTTATCCCCGAATTGAGTATGAGGCAAGCAAAAGCAAGAAATTGGTAGACATTTCAAATTTATGGCCTAGTGCCAATTTAGTGGTTGAAGATGAATAAAAACTTTTTTCTTTTTTATTATTATTATTATTATTATTATAATGATTCAAGATAAACGTTCAATCTTTCTTGTATATCACTTCTTAGATTTCTGATGGACGTTAAAGCCTGAGGGATTGAAAACCCAGTGGGTTGGATATAGACCACAAGCAAACCGAGCATACGGTCCATGGTTTGTGCGTCGCAATAACCGCGCGGATATTTTGTAAGGAACTCTGCAAAGACGTTACAAAAGAGATCCTCGCTCTCCATTCGACGTGTCACGGACTGAGCGGTCAACAGCTGACGTTTTCTTTCGACGGTGATCTTGCTCTTTCGAAAGGCTTCGTCCAAAAAGAGAGCCAGCACAGCCTGCCAGAGACCCACCCTGGCTCCCACGTCGAATTCAAAGAGAGGCTCGATCCACTGAAATCGAATGGGATCCATCTGTGCCAGTTTGAGAATCGAGCGTGAAATGGTAAGGGGGAAAAATCCTGCGTCCATTTGATCCTTCCACCTCTTATCGTTCAGGACCAGCGAGGCGAAAAAATCTTTGCTGTCGTCACCGAGGATATCGGTCGGTGGGGATTGTCCGATGAGATAGACATAGCCTGTAAAAGGTAGACGTTGAATCTGGGTGGCAAACTGGCTGGTGGATCGTTTGCCATAGTTTTGAACAAGTGCTTGGGTTAGACAGCTCGGTAATTGGGCGCCTGAGCGAAACAGGGTATAGAGAAAATCAGGATGACAACGCTCGGGCAAGGTTAAAAGGGCATAATAAATAGATAGACGTCGTCCATAGCGAGTGATGATCCAGGAAGATTCGCAGGTAGGATCTTGAGCGATACGTTGGAATTGCTTACAAGTTGCACTAAAGGGTCGTGTATTGTCCAGATATTGATATATGTACATCCATATTTCTTTGGGTAGCGTACGTTTGTTTTTGCGACGAAAAGAAAATTTAAGATACTTCATAAAAAAAAAAAGAAAAGAAAAGAAATTTAGGAAAAAAAAAAAAAAGATAGACACTGTGTGTATATATATATATATGTGTGTGTGTGTGTGTGTGTGTATGTTTATAAACAGGCTCCACGTTCACCTCTATCGCTGTTTTCATTGGCTGAAAATGCCAATCAGCATGAACGCACTTTTGTTTTTGATTCGTTCCATGTGATTGCAAAAAAGATTTCATGGAATATTTATTCTCGACAAGAATCACACGAGTAAGATTCAAAGCATGGCCATGGTGGAATTGACAAGAGAAAGGGTAGATGAATAAAGAGTCTTTCAAGGATACTATTTTTTGTGTTGGCTTGTTCGAATTCCTCTGAAAATTTGCACTTGATCTCCTCAGATTCCTTAGACAGTTCTTTGTCGCGGTATATTCCAAAATAACCACTTTGTAATACAAGTATTAGAATCAGCTTGGTTTTTGACAGTAAAGGGGATTGCTTGTTTGCCTAACCACAATTCATTATCTACTCTTATTTTTTATTTATTTATTTTTTTCTTACTTGAAAACACAAAATGGAATCTAGTCTTTGAAGTGAAAATGGTGTATTTGAAAGAACTAATTTTGGGGTTAGATGCGTAGTGATGAGTTGAAGAGCTAAGGGTTCCATGCTAAATGATTGTTAAATAATCATTTTGTATAAATATCACTTACTGAGCGGACATAAGCATAGTTATTTCATTATAAGCTATGATACTTAGTTCGTCTTTGGATGTATGCCACTATACATAATGTAAGAAAACATAACCACGCCTATAATATTACCTTTTGAACAATATTTAAAAGTTGAATGAGATGTTGCGTGATATTTTCTATATTCACTGGCTCAATTTGTACAATCACTTTATCCTCATCTCGATGATCCAACATGTACCCACAGCCTGCCATTGCTAGTTCACAAGCAGAACACGATAATAAGGTAGGCGCTTCACTACAATTTTTTTTTTAAAAAAAAAAAGGAACTCTTTTTCTATATTTACCCGTATTTTTCAGAAATCTTGACAAGAAGAGGCACAAGGTTAGATACAAGATCTACATGCTCTGACTGCTTGATATATTTGTTGTACAAAAATTGTAATAGTACAACAGATGCCAGTTGATCTTTCTTATTTTCATTAATAAGTTGTTGATAAATAAAGTCTCGGGCTATCGATTTAAAAGTAGAATAAAGTAAAAAATATCCCAAGATCCTCATGGACGACTCATTTTGCTTTCGTTTTAAAATCTAAAGATTTTTTATTTAATAAAGTTGCTTTTCTTGTCTTTTCTTTTTCTTTTTACCTTTGCTTTCAATGGTTCATACAAATGATCAAAATGTTCTGGGTTACTTTCAAGGTATTTTTCAATGGAAAGTAAAGCATTAAGAGTAGGTGCTATCTTTATGTCGAATGAGTTAACAATCCGTATTAGCAATGTTTTTTTTTTTTTTTTTTTACACTCAATTAACTTTAGTGAGACTTCTAATTTGCTTGATTGTCTAATGGTCAAGACTGCCTTATCAAAAACTCGTTCGTGAATATTGATAAGCAAGTAGAGTGCTTTGTTTAAAGAAAGACTTGGTGTTATTTCTTTTTCGATTTCCTCAAGTTGGCTCTGTTTATTGTTGTTGTTGTTGTTGTTGACAAGTAAAATGTCTGGTTCTTCAGACTCATGGAAAAGTAGTTTGGACATAAGAGAGAAAAAAAAAGGTTTCTTTGTGGCCCCGACAAACACTGACAAAACGAACTCTGAAACAGTCACCAAAGAAATTCTGCACAAAGCTATTACAGTAATTCACCCTGAACCCATCTGTATTTACCGATTCCAATAACTTTTATAGTGTATTGGATTATGTGAGTTCTAAGTTTCTGATGACCATCGAAAGGCTTTCTATTTATTCATAAAGCTACTTTTCTTGAAAATTTTCATATTGTAATAATAGAGAGCTTGCTATTAATGTCGATTTCGTAAATTCACAAATATACAAGGGCTTACAACAGTATGTCCAAAAAAAAAAAAAAAAAAAAAAAAAAAAAAAAAAAAAAAAAAAAAAATTGAAAAAAAAAGAGAATCTTTAGCTTAAAAGTACCACTTTATGGGCTATAATGGTGTATATTCTACAAAATCGTACTATGGAGCAAAGAATTGTAGAATTTTACTTGTATACTTCATTTTTAATTTCTGGCGACCTTATTCTATTCAAATTACCTTGCTCCTACAAAATCAAAGAAGACCGCGTCAACAAGTTAATAGCTATATGCCAGCCAACAGTAGATATAATAATCGCTAGTTTATTGGGAGTAAAGGAAGGAATTTGTACTAGTACAAACACAGCTTTCACTGATGGTACTGAACGCAATAAGTTTTATATCTCTCATTCATCTGACTCAACGTCGTTACCTCCGTTCATCATTGAATTTCAACACATGATCACCAAGAACTTTATGTGATATCCTATTCAGTATTGTATTAATGTATCTAATAGATTCACACTTATTCCTATTCTTCTTATGTTTTGTATCAACCAAGTCGAATTTAAGGCACTCACCGATCAATTCAAGTTCAATTTTAGAAGATCTTACTTTTTAGAGACACCATCAAACCATTCTGCCCAGTATTGCTACATATTAACAACAGAAAGTATTACCTCAGATGTTGATAATGTAAATGAGGATATGAACCCTATTATCACGTTTGCAAACTTGTTATTGTCGGGCCAACAAAGCATCGTAGGAATCAATCGGAAGAACGACCCGATAATATTAAAAATATACTCCATCTCAAAGGATATAATGATCGATAGCATCAGTACAGAAATGAAAGGAATACAAGATCTCTCAACGTATATGTAAAAAAGCAATATCATGACTCAGATAGAAACACCATATCAAATATTAGTCTAAACCGACAAGTCACTAAAAACTTTAGTCAATTACCAAGCTTCTTTCCATTAGACCATCCGCCTAGTTTCGTCTTGTCTATCACCTGTATTCGTCTCGCTCTTATCCCCCTAATTGTTAATCCTAGAATATCACTATCAATTTACTAGTGCTGAAACAAGAAAGATTGATCCAAAGTAACTTTTCTAAAAAAGGAAACAAAAAATAGGTATCATTTAACTTATTTTCTTCTTTTCTATTCAATAAAATATAATCACTAGAACAGCGCTGTTTAACAAGAACATCTATATATACTGAAGAAAGCTCATGATTATTGCAATGAGGTTTGCTTAATAACTCCTCTTTTCTTTAGAATTGCTGTGGTGTGATGGCAAAGTGTTGGAAGAAAAAAAAAAAAAAAAAAAAAGAAAAAAAAAAAGGTATTTCTTAAACAACGAATCCAAGAAGTATTTTCTTTTAGGACGAGAAGACTTTAGTATGTCACTATTTTGAGCATGTTTTGTACTGCAAAGACAATCGGCCACAATTTATCAATACCTGGAAGGTATAAAATACATTTCAGAAAGAGACAAATCGTAAGATAACGGTGAACAGTAACAAGTTAATTGGAAAGTTTGCTGATGCTGCAGCTTTGTAGCCCAGCACAATCTTCAGTGGATGAAAAAAAACTGCATAAAAAAAAAATACAAACAACAGAAACCGTCATGGGCTCTTCTAACTCTGAAAAAGGGAGTACATCCTTGACATTATCCAATATAATCAAACATTTTTTGGGGGGAAAGATACAACCAATAATGACAAAACCGAACTGTATAAGCTTGGATTATCGCCGACAATTAGATTCGTCAGTCCCAGAATCAGTGTGATGTTCGAGAGTTCGCCACCAACACAGCTGTACAGTGAAGCTAAAGCAGCAAAAAAAAAAAAAAAAAAAAAAAAAAAAAAAAAAAAAACCCCCCCCCCCGATTTGGCATATTTTCCAGAGATGATAAAAACAATATATGACATAATTTGCGATCTTTTGCCTTTTAGAAATGACCAATGCCTTGACAATTGTATCATCTAATTGGATAGGTCAAAGTATGAAAAGACTGATAAAAAGTTGATAGAGCGTCAATTTAAATAGAGTCAGCTGTCCGGTAGGAACCACCGACTTCAGTTATATCTACATTGATATTGTTGGTTCAAGCGGTTATTTTGTGCAATTAACAAGACACAAGAGCTTTTTTATTTGCCAAGACAACAGAACTTTTGGAGATCAACTTTCTTATCAACTTCTTTTTTATGAAGCTATATGCCTGGAAGTCCATTATAATCAAGCAGAGTATTCGATTAAAAAAAAAAAAAAAAAAAAAAAGAGTATTGAGGAAGTTCTCATTAATTGAGACATTTGTAGATCCTGACGACACACTATCAGAATCTATTGACCCCATAAAAATATACCACAGCCCGTAATCAACTGCCATTCGTTGACTTTCTCTAGTTAAACTTAAATCTATACACTTTATGCCCTTTAAGTCATTCATTTTATTTGTATCCTTTTATTTTATTTTATTTTATTTTATTTTTTTCTTCTTCTTCAAATCTGTCTTTATGCTTATTTATGTCCTTACCTACCTTAAAATCAAAAGTCAATATATCTCGCTCTCAACTATCAGCATATTGTCAAGCAGTAAACTTGTACTCAAGATTCACGGGAAAAAAACATATAGTAATAGAGTCTATTGGTATAAACATCGACTACTTAAAGCAAGTTTTTAAAGGAAAGGATCATTTGTTTTAGTACACAAAGACGTTTTTCAGTTCCAGAAAGTGTGCGAAAAGAATTCTTTTTTTGGACCAGCTAAAAAAAAAAAGCAATAATTTTTTTGAAATCCGACCCTAATTTTCCAAAAAAAAAAGAAAAGTCCAATTGACGGTAATAAATAAATTAATACAATTTAAATGTAGTTTCATTCAAGAATAGTATCATTAACCATAAAAATTACCCGGAAATCAAGTCAAAGCTTTAACTCATCTTGCAAAAAAGCTTTTTTTTTATTAAAAAAAGTGACCCTCCGTTCTCTCTGTGTGTGACAATGCTTCAAGAAAAAGAACAGTAGACTCGTGTGTGAAGAAATTGACACTCAACGCGTATTCATGTAATGTAAATCCGCGCAAAACAAAGTCAAAAATTTTTTAGACTTCTTTATAAAATGCAAGTTCATGCAAAGTAATTAAAGGAGTATCTCTCTTGTAAAGTAGCAAAAAAAAAGTATAAAAGAAGCCTCATCTTTGATAAAAAAAAAAATTCTCAAAAAAAAAAAAAAAAAAAAAAAAAACAAGGGAGCGGATCGAGAGATGTTCCCCAATTGATAATTATATTAATTTGGGCACGTTCATATGAATGATTCTATTTTTACGAAAGATTGTTCCTTGCGTTTGAAGTGTTTACACAAAGTTACATCACCGCCCCCCTTGTTTTAGAGCAAAGTAGGGCCGAACCTTCTAAAAAAGGCTTTGCTTGTTTTAGGAAAATCCTGAGCTTAGCCCTCGGGATTGGCCCTCTCTTAGTCTTTTGTCATACTATCTCATCTTTTATATTAATTCTTCCAAGAGGAGTTTCTTTATAAATAATATAAAAGATTATCAAGAACTTTTTTTTTTTTTTTCTCTTCTCTTCTTTTCTTTTCTTTTTTTTTTCCCCTAATCATGTTTCAATACACAATACCACCTACCAACGAACCTATAAAACAAACCGATTTTCAACCTGCAACACACTACCCACCACCACTAAATGAGTATTGGCCCGTTTACTCTGAACCTCCTAAACATAAAATATCTACTTCTATTTGGGATGATGAAAACACAATATGTTATCAAGTCGATGTACGTGGAATATCCGTAGCGCGCCGTCAAGGTAACACTTTTAATTTTTAATTTTTTTATTTATTATTTTTTATTATTTTTTATTATTTTTTTTTTTTTTTATTATTATTATTTTATTTACTGTTTTGACAGATAATGACATGATCAACGGAACCAAACTATTAAATGTCACAGGAATGTCTCGTGGCAAACGTGATGGGATATTAAAGAATGAACGAGGACGTGTGGTAGTCAAAGTAGGAGCTATGCATTTAAAAGGTGTTTGGTAAGAAAAAAAAAAAAAAAAAAAAAAAAAAAAGAAAGATAAATCCATAAGCTAATAATGATTATATTAGGATTACATTTGCTCGAGCCAAAGCCTTAGCTATTCAATATTCAATTTTAGACTTTTTGTATCCTCTATTTTTGGAAGATCCCAGTAGTTACTTTTATCAACTTGATTACTTTTTATCCTCTACACATACAAATACTATTTATTCTCAAGACCTTAGCATTTCAGACAACGAACATTCAGACTTACCTGCACTGCATCCTCATCTCATGTCAGAAGAATCCCTGTTCTCTTGTTTTCAAGAGGAAGAATATTATCCCATCATGAATCCTCTGGCTTCAGCTCCATCTGTTCCCTCCATGTTACCAATTCAATATCCCGACACAATGAACTATTATTCTTAACATCTCCATTATCATACCAAGTGTACTCTTTATCTCTCCCTTTTCTTATATATAAAAACCATACTTTTTTTTCTTTATTATTACTATCAAGATTTCCTAAAATCAAATACTCCTTCGGGTACATTGCCTAATATCCTATCCAATTCATGCATCACTTCATCGTTCAACAGCGAGCGTTTATTCAACGCCTGAATGTTTTCTTTCGCTTGCTGCGGTGTAGACGCTCCGATAATCACAGAGGTCACATGTGGATTTTTAAGGCACCATGCGATACCTAATTGAGCAGGCGTACATCCTAAACGTTGAGCCATTCCCTGAACCCACCATTATCAGTTTTCCTGGCCTTTTACATATATATATGTTTTATAACTTACGCAAACAATCTTGATCTTTTCTAATTTCCTTCTTCCTTCTTCACTAAAAAATCCTGCTCTTAATCGATTGATCACTGGGTGATCTTGTATAGCCATTCTCGTATAAGGCGGAACTATCCCGTCATTATATTTACCACTCAAGAGGCCTAACAAAACATATTTAAGTTACCTTTGCAAAGTGATTCTATTTACCTGAGGCTAAAGGAGACCAGATGCATGTGCCTAGTTTGTATTTTTGATACATTGGTAAATATTCCTTTTCAATACGTTCACGATTCATCATATTATATTGTGGCGACTTTGTTTGTTTAGTTAACACCTAAAAAATAACTCTTACCTCTGTGATAGGTGCAATCATATTCAGCCGACTAGCAACACTCATGGCTTCTGTAATAAGATAGGCAGGCCATTCGCTGGTACCCCAATAAAGTGCCATTCCTTTATCAATACACCAATTAAATGCTCTCACAATTTCTTCCATTGGCGTATCAGGATCTATATTTGTGTATAAGCTTTCATTTTTCAAAAAAAAAAAAAAAAAAAAAATACCTGGTCTTTGTGCATAGAGTATATCAACATAATCCAATTGAAGTCTTTGTAAACATGCCACGGTCCCTTCAAATACATGTTTTCTCGATAATCCACGATCATTAGGTCCTTTTCCTCCCCAAAATACTTTGGTTGATATCACATAATCTGAGCGTCTTAAACCAGGTTGATTACGTAAAGCCAAACCCAAATCGATTTCAGCCTGTCCACCTAGAATTGATGAGATAGTGTTCCCTCCCCCTCCCCTCCCCCCTTTTTTTTTTTTTAGTTTAGTTTATTACCGGAATGACTTTCAGCGACATCAAAGTGATTTACACCTAATTCCAATACTGTTTTTACAATGTCGGATGCTTGCTCTTTTTTTTTAAAAAAAAAGTTCTTTTTCTTTAATTTTTTTTGTTTTATGCTTTATTTAGAAAAAAAAGATAATGGTTATTTTTTTACCAGGAGAAATCTGTCCACCTAAAAATCGTGTTACTAGAATCCAAAACAAAGAAAAAATATAATATATATTTTTTTTGCTTTTTTTTTTTTTTACCAAAAGTAATCCATGTTCCTAAAGAAACTACACTCACTTTTAATCCAGAGTTTCCTAAATACCGATATTCCATAAAGAAGAAAAAAAAAAAAAAGAAATATGTTACACACTTGGAATTGTAATTAAGATCTGCCGGGATTTCCTGTGTTTCTTTTTCAGTGACGCGTTTTTATTGGGGAATCGTTAAGATAAATTAGACAGTGCACTCTGATCACGTAAAGTTCAAAATAAAGAGGACAATTTCGAAAGAAAATATAAGTCTTTCTTTCTCTCTTTATTTTTGCTTGGAAGGTATTCAAAAGTAACTATGAATATAGTTTGTAGGCCTCTTTTTAGTGGCAAAGAAACTGATATACTGAAAAAGAGGAGGAGGAGGAGGGGGGGGGGGGACGGGCTTCAACTACATATGAAAATACGTCAAAGTAAATATATTATTCTTTGCATCGAGATCCAAAACAATTTAATGGAATTCATATGAAAAGTGGGTTATTTTTTATGTATTTTATATGCCTCTGTTAATCTGGGAAATATGGTGGTTAGTCGATTATCAAGGAGCTATCATCATACACAAATTCCATCCTTCTGACTTTTGATTAACACAGTGAAGTGCAGTGTTTCTCATCTCAAGCTTTGTAAAACAAATTTAATAGCCTTTTCAATGAAATTGACATTGACCAATACGCTCAGGTATTAAATCAGGTCTCAAGAAATAATTGCTGCTGTTGAAGCAAAGCTTAGCTCAAATTATTGACATTGGCAAGAAGGATATTACATAACCAGATAAATCAAAGCCGTCAGTAACTTGCAAGTGAAGCTAATTCACATCGAACACATTATCCCCAGCATGTTTACTTGTAATATATAGCTTGTAGAAAGTCCCAACAAATGTAATCAAAGACACAAATCGTATATCTGAAAGCGAGATGATCACTAAGTATGTAAATACTATACTTCCATCTCTTATATCTAATTCAGAAAAAAAATGCGTTATTGAGATGATATGAAGAAAACAATTTTCGCCCGGAAACTTAATCGGACAAGTTTTTCATTGGTTCCTGGGTCACAAAACTATGAGATACTCTGAGAGATGATGTCTTTTATTCTAACTGTAAATAAGAAGGGGAGGGGGTATATTTGTAATGTGGAATTGGGATAATCTAAAATGATTTGAATGCATCTAGTTCTTGATCTATCGTTGGTACATAAGGGGGGCTCGTTTTTTTCTGTAAAAGCGAGTCAAAATCTATTGTTGAAAACCATGAATGACTCTTAATATCTTGAACATTATAACGCTCTGATGGCCTTGTTTGAAGTAAACCTTGTACCAGGTCTTTGGCTTCTGGAGTCATGTTAGCCCAGCCATGAATATCACACAGCAGAATATTTTCATAAAGTTCAAGAGGCGTAGCAGCAGCAAAGGGAGCGTACCTAGAAAGGGCTGTTAGATATAATTTTACACATGTCTACTTACCCAACCAGCATTTCATAAATCAACACACCTAGGGCCCACCAATCAACAGCCTTTGTGTACCCACGCGCCTTGATGATTTCTGGAGCTAGATAGTCGGGTGTACCGCATAACGTAGATGTCATGTCATGTACAATTTTAGCAAATCCAAAATCGATCAGTTTGATATGACCCTGAGAGTCCAGCATGATGTTTTCTGGCTTCAAGTCACGGTAGATGATGTCTTGTGTATGAAGATATTCAATAGCTAAAACGACTTCTGCTGCATAAAATTTGGCTTCTTTTTCAGAGAGTTTCTAAGTAAAAAAAAAAAAAAAAAAAAAAAAAAAAAAAAAAAAAAAAAAAAGTTATTATTGACCCATAAGATACTGGGATATCACTTACTTTTTCTGCTTGAATTCGCTTAAACAGTTCGCCGCCAGGTACATAATCCATTGCCAAGAGAAATGAATGGCTAGTTTGACAGGAACCCCAAAGTCGTACCAAAAAGGGGTGTGTGACCGATTGAAGAATGTGTTTTTCGAGATGGACATGGTTTATTTGTTGATTGCTTAGCCGGTGTTTATCAATCACTTTGATGGCATAGTTTTGCGACTGATAGACTTGAGCAAATTGCCCTGAACCAATCATCCTCAGTTGAGGGCTAAAGCCGAAAAAGCTTGTGTCGTCGTCTACGGAATTGTCATCTGTGAACGTCTTGTCATGGTTGTTATACAAATAAGAAAAGGCTGAATGCCAGGTTTTGGAAAAATGAGAATCACGTAATGAAACAAGTTGAGTGCACATGTTGATTAAGAAAAAAAAAAAGGAGAGGTTAGATAAAGCCCTCGTATTTATATTATTTGAACTTGAGGTTCCACTCGAGTAAAAATAGAATTTAAATATATAATCAATCATTTCACTCTTTACACACACACACACACACACACACACACACACACACACACATCCACATACTCCTTATATCAGGAGAAGATAATCATGTTGTCTCTAACGAGTGCCTGTTAGATATTAATTAATCATGTCTATCTTTATTTTATTTTTTTGTCAGGAGACAATTTTTGTTGATTTCATTTGATTGTGATTTACTGTCCGCCATCCACATATTTTTCTGTTGTGAAATCATAACAAATGAGCTCTCATTATAGAATTGCATCCATGGCTCATTTTCCGCAGCAACATGGTTTTTCATTGGTTCAAGTGTGTCTTATTGGGGAAATCCATAAACAGATTGATTACCCCTTTCGTCACACGATTTTCTTGAGTATCATCCTAATTTACACTTGTTTTTATTTGAAAACATGCTTTATTTATTGTTTGTTCTATACAGAGTAATATGTTTTCTAAATTGCAAGATCTTGCGTGTTTTTTTCAACAAATATTTCTACGCCTTTACTTGGCACACCGTCATAAACAACAACTAAATAGCCGGATCCAGGAGGGAAAATGTTTGGATGAGGAGGGGCAGCGACTCGAATAGACTGACCCTTGAACTCATGAACAAGATAAACGTAACGCTGAGACATGTGCATCGAATGAGTGCTAAACCCAGGCCTCATGAGAGCCACACGTAATTTAGTCGGATCCACTGTAGGGAAATGAAAGAGAATGTCAAAGTCCGTGTCGTATTCGACCACTCTGGGTACATGAGAGATACGAGGACGAGGACGAAAGAGATAAGGCGGATAAAAGTATTCGACGCGATACTCTGTTGGGTACTCTGCGTGGATATCGGGCGGATCAACAGAATTAGATCCAGCGATCCAAACACGGCCATCAGGGAGCGGGAGAGCGACCGAATGGTACATGCGTGCGATATCGGTGTTGGCCAAACCTTGTTGCCAGCGCTCTCCATGAGCATTTTCAGGTTGATAGATCAAGGGGTCGAACGTCGGGTCGTGGTTAGCATTGTTGTATCCCGCATAACCCTTTTGACAGCCGTTCACCCACAACACATTTCCATCGGCCATGATCAGTCCGTCGGGCATGACTCGTTTATGAATAAAAGTATCCATCTCCCAGCGTGGTTCCTTATCGCTCAGGTTGATACGTCCACAGGTGTCATCGGTTGGATTGTCTCTACGAACAAGTTTTCCACCTCCACAAATAAGGATTTCCACTTGATAATCTTTGGCAGGGTCCAGCGGAAGCATCACTGCTCCGGCTGTAAGAGGGTAAGATCTGGGCACCCCTGGGAGCGGAGGGAGTTTCTTAACAACCTTGTGTTCATTGTAGTTGTAGATAATAGAATGCGTAGATGCAAAGATAAAAAGATTTCCGTCTGGTAATAAAAACACAAACGGATATCTAAAAGAATCAGTTTATATGTTCTTTAACCTGGACTTACAAGTTATAAGGTAAAGTGTGCAATAAAAGATCCAATGTTACTGGTTCTGTCGTTCTCGGTGGCCAGAACTCATAGGAAGGTGAGTTCTTTTCCTTTGTGTTCCATTTGGTACCTGCAATTGATCCTCCAATAATAATTAAATCTCCTTCAGGCAACTGTTCTACAGTAGGATACCATCGGTTGACAAACATCTGCCCATACTCCTGCCATTGACCATCTTCGAAATGTCGGATCGATTGGTGACCTCTTTGGGCGTTCCATCGGCTTCGACTTTCGGCTCCCCCTGTACTAATAAATGTACCGTTTGCTAGGAATCCACCCGCTGAACAGAATGTATTGGTTTGCAGTTCCAGTGTTTGATAGGTGTTGGTCTCAATGTCGTAAAGAGAGGAAAACGCACTTACTCCAGAATCAAGCTTGGCTTCATTGTCTTCCGCTTCAAAGACAAAACAAGTTGGTTTTTTTTTTTTTTTTTTTTTTTTTTTTTTTTTTTTTTTTTTTTTTTTTTTTTTTTTGTTCATTTATTTGTTTTTATATTTGTTTATTTACCTTTGTCAATAATAAGTATACTTTTTTCGCTAAAAATATTGTCAACAGGAGATCAAGCACTTTTTTTTTTCTTTTTACTTTAACAATACAGCATGCATTGCAGCAACTCCCGTTCTTCCAATCTGTTCCATTTTTCCAGTTGCTTCATATGGAGAAGTAATGTTGTTGAAAGAGTAAAAAAAAGGAGATTGTGCTTGAACTAAGCAAGATGCCAAGAATGTTGAAATGGCAATTTCCACTTTCATGTTTGAAAGCAGTAGGAGCAATAATTAAAGGAGGAGAAAGAACATAGAAAAAAAAAAGGTTACACCAGGTTGGATCCTGTTATTCTTATTCAGCTCTCCTCACACTTTGTCCCCTTTTCTCTCTCTCTTTTCAATGATTTCCATTCTATTATTACTTGTACTATTTATCTCGTTTACAAGCGAACAGAATGTGACTAATAAAACTATATCTGAATTGTTATCTCTACTATCTCCCGTAAATAATAATAAAAAAGGGCTTAAAATTTTTTATGAAATTAACCTTTTTTGTGCAGCCCTTGTATGGACATTTATCAGATCATTTACGCGATCTTCTAGGTCAAACCAAAATAAACCACACAATTTTTTTACCCAACACCACTGCAATCCATCAGTCTATCGACTCAGGTACACTCGGTTTTTCGGTACCTAAAACACAGACCCTTTTTATCGTCAATGGGCTTTTTTTACCCTCAGCTCCACAAACAGTACAAACCATTCAAAACTACAGTTTATACGTCTACCCTCCATATCTAAGCTCAGGACTCACACATGCCAAATGGACCTCAGTTACCCGCTGCAGAAATGGAATGATCTATACCATCGATCAATTTTTACTTCCCTCTCTCTCTCCTCTCGATACTATCTCCATTCTAAATGAAACTGAACAAATGGAAGAGCTGTTGAAATCTCTCAACCTGTCTGACATAATCTCAGGTGAGCTCAAGACGATCCTTATTCCCAACAATCAAGCCCTGGCCCAGCTCTTACCCTTTGGTACCCTCCTGCACGATCTCGAATATCTCGTTTTGGACGGCCTCTACATGTCTCATCAACTGATGAACACCACTATTCAAACGGCCTTTGGACCACTCTATTTTTCATATCATCATGTCACAAACCAACGACAGACTGCAAGACTGGTCCGTACAGACATCCTAACCACTACGGGTGTGATTCATATCATCGACCACGTCCTGACCGCCAATAAAACGCAAATGATTAGTTCAGCGAATCATCTCTATAGCCGCCACTTTTTATTTTATTGCTCCCTTTTTTTTTTGGGAATAAATATTTAGGCCTCAGAGGCTCGACTACGTGTGGATGGAGAACGGGGTAATTTGGCTGCTACCGAGGCTACGACGCCCAAGAAACTTTGGGGTCGCCATCGCGTTCTGACCTCTTGCTCTTCGTTTCCTTGTTTCTTGCGTTTGTTGTGAACAAGTAGACCGGCCAATCCAAGAGCAGCTAGACATCCGATACCTACACCGAGCCCGATACCCAAAGCTCGATTGTTTATGTTGTTTGAGACCGGTAGCTCGTTAAAGACAGAGGCGTTAGATTCATTAGGTGTGTCTGTGTTGGATGTAGGTGAGCTGTCGGTAGGCAAATTGTTGGTTCCTGTTACGCTGTTATCATTACTGTCATTGCTATTGCTATTACTGCTGTCATCACTATTGCTGTCATCACTATCATTATTATTGTCGCCACTGGTGTCGTCATTGCTACTACTGTCATCACTGCTACTGTCATCACTATTGCTGTTGTCATCACTGCTACTGTCATCACTATTGCTGTCATCACTACTGCTGCCATCACTACTGCTGCCATCACTACTGCTATCATCATTATCATTGTTATTGTCGCCGCTGGTGTCATCATTATCGTTGTTGCCATTACTATCATTATCATCACTACCATCGGCGTTGCTGTTACTGTTTTGGTCACTGCTAGTACCTTCGGTAGACGTAGGGAGTATGGCTATTGGCGTAGAATCTGTAGTAGTAGTGATTTGAGGAGATAACGATATAAATGTATCCAAAATAGTTGTAGTTGGTTTTACTGCGTCTGTAGTAGTAGTAGGTGGAGATAATGATA
Source organism: Rhizopus stolonifer B9770 (assembly GCA_000697035.1). Taxonomy (NCBI): domain Eukaryota; kingdom Fungi; phylum Mucoromycota; class Mucoromycetes; order Mucorales; family Rhizopodaceae; genus Rhizopus; species Rhizopus stolonifer. The sequence continues at coordinate 19,999 of JNDS01005564.1, forward strand.
TAAATGTATCCAATACAGTTGTAGCTGGTTTTGCAGTGGTTATCGACGTTTCGACTCTATGACTCTTGGTAGTTTCACGAAAACGTAGAGAACTCTTTGTGGTCTTTTTAGTGACTGGAGTCGGAGTAGGATGGCAAGAGTGAGTGGTACATTTCTTAATTATTACAGTTGCTTCTGAGCTCTCCAAGGTGGTGGTACTTTGGTGACAATGAACAGTGGGTGTGCATGTTCCTATGTATTTTTTTTTTTTCTTGTTAAAAAAGTCATGAAAAAAAAAAGTAAAACATTTACGTTGATTTACACTAGTCGAAGTCTGTTTTTCAGTATTGCCTATATGAATAAAATATAAATTTCTTTCGATTTGGGTGTAAAAGATTGAAATACCTAATACTAGAGAAATAACAATTATCAAATAAAGAAAAACAATTGTTTGGTTCATCAAGAAGCATTCAAAAAAGGAGCGTAAAAGAGAAGTTCTAGAAAAAAAAAAAAAAAAAAAAAAAAAAAAAAAAAAAAAAGAAGAAATATAAAAATATATATTGTTGCGTTACTAATGTGTCTCTTTTAATAAAGAAAGGTTCGCGACCCCTTCTTTCAAGATCCACACTGAAATTTGAATTCATACATTGGCTTGCCTTTAAAATAATAAATTTTTTTTTTTTTTTGCTTCATTTTGGGTTGTACAAGCTAAAAGTCGTGAATCCATCCCAAAAATAGAACAGCAGAGAATACTAAAAAACTAAAAGATATTGACCGTTACTAAATTGAAACAGGAACAAAGTTCTAAATATCCTACATGCTAAACAGAGTACGTATCATGAGTCATGTTGAATTTTTCTTTTTACAAATAAATGGATCATATAATAACAGAAAGATTTTAATCTCAAGAGTAAACCATTGTTGCAAATCAGTGCAGCATTTTATACTAAGAAAAAATTATTACACATTTAATTTGAGATACACACTCGTATAAAGGAATTCCTATTTTGGGGTCAGTGACTTTAGACTAAATGAAAATACTAACCAAAAAGTTTACCTGTAAAAATTTAAATCTTCAAAGAAAAAGCCGTGCTTGATACGGCAATATTAAAAAACTTCTTACATTATGATCATGATATTGATGAATTAGAGAAATGATAATACTCTTCTGTAGAACAGCACCTGGATTCTTTTTTTTTTTTTTTTTTTTTTTTTGGGGGGGAATCAGTACTATTGGTGGCAGTAAAGATATATTTTTTCCAGGATCAAGAAGACACCTCCCGTATAGTATTATAGCTATATCTTCTTAAGGTCAAAGCATCTTAGGGACCTGTACCCTATTCTCCACGTATCTTACATACAGCCTCAAAGGTACCTCCTTCATTTTTTTTTTTTTTTTTCTATTCTTTCTCTTACACTTACGCTTCACGTCTTTGACGACTGGATCTTGCTTTCTTTTGCCAAATGTTCCTACTTTTTGAAGAAGTTAGAAGCTATCTTGAAAAAATTATCTGTGATCCTGGTCTAATTTAATTCACGCTTATAATGGTGCTTACTGGCATGTCTCATCTAAAAACAACCTATAATAAACAGCTGTTTTTTTTTTTTTTTTTTTTTTTTTTTTTTTTTTATATCTATCTCCGTATTAAGTTTTACTTTGCAAATCTGTCATCTTTTCTTTTATAGAGTTAAAAATAATATTTTGTATCTTGTACATTTTCAACAAAATATGATGACTTATTTATATAAACTCTTCAATGTAGTGAAACTAAAAAGAATAAGATGAAACGTATTTTTATTATCGAGAAACATCAGATCTATCGGCTTCCTCATTTTCCAATAATCTTAAAAATAAAAATCTCGTCAATAAACTATTTGAGTCTAAAAACCAAGACGCATAAAAAAGCACACAAGCTTGACGTCAAGAATATAGAAATGTATACGAAAATCCTAATATCCCTTTTGCTTTTTGATTTTAGAAATTCGTGCAATTTTTCACTTATTTGTCACATGATTTCTTTTTGCGAACGGGTCTCGTTTTGGAATAGAAAATCTTGGCGCACTATATCAACTATTTAAACGTAATTCAGGGCCAAAGTTGTCGAATAAAATAGTAATAATAAAAAAAAAAATCAGATTTCTACAGTTGATTGATTTCTACCTGTATTGGGATGTTTGCACACAAACATTGATTTTTCAGTTACAACGTTTTTATTATTATAGCTTTTAGTGGTGGTGGTCTTCTTCACTGCCAACAAAGTCCATGGTGAAAACAGAACCACATTCAGGACAACGGTCATGTTCATGAGACTTGTCCAAATTGATCCAAATAGCATCGTGAGATTCAGCGGGGAAACCTAAATCAAAGTATTTAATACCGTTTTACTACTTCCTTTCTTCTTCTTTACCAGTGCATCCGACGAAACGAATAGGATCGTGTGACTTTACAACAATGGGGTTCTTGACAGTACCAATGTGAGTCATGTTCAAAGGTTCCATGTCAAACATTTGCTTTCCTTCTAATGTAGCAAGTAATTCCAAACGTTCCAAACCGGTAGCTTGGTCAAGATCACTGGGGATTTGACCGGCGGGAGCACCAGGGCCCAAATTGGATTCAGCACTGTGACCGACAGCACCAGCTAAATTTAATGAGTAACATGCAAAAGACGCATTATTTTTTAATATATTTTACACAAACGAGCACCAAAAACAGAGAAGGGTCTAACGGAAACACGGGCAATAGGAGCAGCCTTAATAGCGGCACGACGAAGAGCAAACATTCTAAATTAATGAAAGAGGGAAGGTTAAAAAAATAGAAAACTGATTTTGGAGACCCTGCTAAAAAAAAATCATAAGACGGTCCTTGAAATTTCGTGACGTCGACACTGGTCCAAACAAGGGCTTTTCTTTTTTTTTCTTTTTTTTTTTCTTTTTTTTTTTCTTTAATTCTTACACTACATGTCAACTCTTGGACGTACATTAAAGAATTTGGTCAAAGTTGGACCTAGTAGCTTTTTAAAGCAAATGAACAATATTGGCGACACGAAATGGGGACGATTGGCTGGAATTGATGCTAACGGAAACAGATATTACGAAAACAACGACGAAGTTTCAGGTATAGATCAAATAGCCCATTTTAAATCGACACAGCTTTAATTCAGTAAAATGCAGGCCGTGAACGTTGGGTTGAATATGCTAGTGATTTTCCTGAAGGCGGAGACATTACACCTGAATGGTAAAAAAAAAATTATTTTGACAATTTTAACATTTCAATGTTAAAAGGCACATGTGGCTCTCACGTATTGTTCAAGAAAAGCCTACTGAAATGAACATTCAATCTCAAAAGTGGTGGGGAGAACCTTCTCCTAATTTTACTGGTACAGTCAAGGGATATAAAACCTACAACACAACCACTCCTAAAATATATGCTTGGGAACCCGTTGCCAAAGCTAGAGAATAAAAAAAAAAAATTCATATTTGCTGTACTTATCATTTCCTCCAAGAAAGCGGAAGAATTTCTATCTAAATTTGAATGGCTCAATTTAATTAATTTTAAAATTAATAGGGTTTCAACATATTCACCTGCAAAAATCAGATGCACGCAACCTGTTTATTGCAACACTAAACAATACTACCTAAATACAAATGCAGTCGGTGTGACATTCATTTCTATGTTTTTGAACTTTTCTTTTTTCCTAGTACTTTATTCTTTGTCTTTGTCGTTTAAGCGGTCAAGTCGAAATGTTCAAAAAAAAAAAAAAACGTTAGTTCCATCATATCTCATATCGAATTTAGATATAAAATGCATTACCTGCGTGTAGCTGTGAACCAGTTGCAAGGAGTAATATTAACACCTAGACGGATAAGGCTTGTTGAAAGCGATATTTTTATAAATCAGGGATTATCACGGCTCAAAGAATGATCAATCAAGTATGTTTTTTTTTTTTTTTTTTTTTTTTTTTTTTTTTTTTTTTTTTTTTTTTTTTTTTTGCGTTTATTGACTTTTGTAAGTTAAAATATAATACAAGTATAGAATTTTTTTTAAAGTTCGTTCTCTAGTGGTTGGGATAAAAGAATGAAAAATCACCAGTGCAGACGTTCCCATGATTGACCATAATCGTTTTGTGAAGAGGGTTTACTGTCACCCAGAGTTCAAATTGTGTGAGTTTCTTTGTTGTTGGGTCGATTTTGAGCTCTACCAAGTAGAAATGACTTCCAGTTCAAAACATAGCAATTGAGTCAGAGATGAAATTAATGTCAAAGTCAAAAAAAAAGGTACGAACGTTATGCTTTCTTTGTTATAGATTGTGTTATCCCGATTATCTTTTTGATTCCCAATGTAGCGATATTACTTTGGGAAGTAATATACAGTACCACTAGTCTTTATAATGTATCAGCCGTTATTTGGGGATAATCGAAAGTATCAAACCACATGTAATGACCAGCTTCTTCTAAGCATGGGGATTTATAAGAGCCCATTTTTGCTCTCGAAATGCTCTAAATGCAATCCATATGTTGTGTAGATATATGGATTGGATCTGAGTGCTGCCAGCATCATTTTTTTTTAAGGTTATCTTGTTATTTCATGTTCAAGACCTATATTTTCTCTCCGTATGTTTTTTTTTTTTTTTTTTTTTTTTTTTTTTTTTGGGCGCCCCTTTGTACTAAAACTACAACAGGAGGAAGAGCATTTTCCAATTCGTAGTTAAAAAAATTTCTTAATTAACTTGGCAACTTCTTTGGAGAGATTTTCTGCCTTTTGTTAGCCTTCCAGTGTACGGCTCAGTATTGCTAGATCTTCGATATTAAATTGTAATTCGGATGATTCTACAGTTTTTTTTGCCCATTTCCAGATAGATTCATCTCCACTAATTCGCTCTTGCTACTCTCCAATGCAAAGCTTATAACATTTAATCGCAATAAAGCTAATTTACTCATGATATTGAGTTCAAGAATACCGGCTTTTGAGATATTGCACCCTTCATGCTTTGAAGGTTTTTATAATCTTCTTATAAACAATAAAGCGGGGAACATGAATGTTATATAACGACAATATTTTGACATAGCCCAGATGATCTTCAAAGATTTCTACCATATAGTTTGTGTTATTTTCCCACTTACTCTCCTTTTCACTCAACGGATAATCTTATCAGTGACGACAGACATATTTCCACAAGAATAAGTATGGTTACTGTGTTTGATATTGGCATGAGTTGATTTAACTCTGTTTGACGTTCTGTTACGCATATATGTCAAATTGTTGTTTTCATCCAGGATGAATAAAATTTCGATGGGATATAATTCCAAGCGTCTCCCAAAACTTGCTTTTTTTTTTTGGATGTGGCACTGCATTTTCTAATAGTGTGTTCTAGTTAAAAAGTATTTGTTCTTGGTTTTTTTTTTTTTTCCATAATTATTTTCGTAAGCTTTCTTTTTTTTTTATTGCGCAGCTTGGAAAAAGATATGAAAAATATAAGGATCATCTACTATTATACGTAATATAAAATTAAAGTGTGGTTTCAGAAAGCATTGGAATTAACAAGGATTATCTGTACAAGACAAACAATTAAAGTTTGTTTTATAATTACCCGATCGGCAAATGAAATTTATTTAAAATCTCTAAACGGGGATTTTTTTTTTTTTTTTTTTTTTTTTTTTTTTGGAGAATAAAAATGACCAAAGACCAAGAAGAAAGAGCAGATCAATGCAAGAATGAAGCAAACTTACTTTTCAAAGGTATTTTTGATTTTACATTTCGGGAAATTGTTTTTTTTTTAAACCTCCCCCCTTTTTTTTTCGATAGAAAAACATTTTTCTGAAGCGATCAAAAAATATACTGAAGCGATCGAATTAAATGACAAGGTTGCTTCTTTTTATACTAATCGAGCCTTTTGTCATTTAAAGTTAGAATCTTATGGTTATGCTATTGCGTATGTAATTTTTTTTATAACGCACAAGAGACTTATTCTTCTTTAGAGATTCTGATAAAGCATTATTAGTTGATCCTAACTTTACAAAGGTAACTTTAATAAATTTGCTTTTTTTTTTTTTGATTATTGACACTTTATATCTTTAGGCCAATTATCGTCGTGCATCAGCTAATATGGCATTGGGTAAATTTAAAGAAGCCCTCAAGGATTTAAAGATTGTTTCCAAGCGTGCACCTGGTGATAAAGACGCAAAATCAAAGCTGGATGAATGTGCAAAGATTGTTCGTCGTATTGAATTTGAAAAGGCTATTGAGGTATTCTTTCTTTTCCCTCCGAGAAAACCGACACTAAAATTCTTTTTCAATAGCACAATGAATCAAAACGTAGTGTGGCGGATACACTGGATGTCAACTCGATCGGTAAGATAGAGATAGAATTATTTGAACAACATTGAATTGACTTCATTTTTAGTGGTTGAATCTTCTTATGATGGGCCCGAGATCAAATCCGAGAAGGTTGATAAAGAGTTTGTAAAGGCCATGATTCAAAGGTTTAAGGATCAAAAGAAACTCCACAAGAAATATGCTTTTATGGTAAAAAAAAAAAAAAAAAAAAAAAAAAAAAAGAAAAGAAAAAAAGAAAAGAGAGAGATGGGATTTTTTTTTGATTCATTTATAGATTATCTTGGCTATACGACAAATGATGCTTGAAGCACCTTCTTTGATTGATATCAAGATCCCTTTAGATGGTCATATGACAGTATGTGGTGATGTCCATGGACAATTTTACGACTTTATCAACATCTTTGAAATGAATGGTTATCCAGATGAAAAACACACTTATCTCTTTAACGGTGATTTTGTCGATCGTGGATCATTCTCGGTTGAGGTCATCTTGACCCTCTTTGCTTACAAGTGCCTTTATCCCAACAATCTTTATTTGGCCCGTGGTAACCACGAAACAGATAACATGAACAAGGTGTATGGGTTCGAAGGTGAGGTCAAGGCCAAATTTAGCGAGATGATGTTTAAATTGTTTTCGGAAACTTTCAATGCTCTTCCATTGGCACACGTGATTGGTGAAAAAATCTTTGTGACTCACGGTGGGTTATTCTCGCGCGATAATGTTACTTTGGATGAAATTAGAAAGATTGATCGTAGTGGACAACCGGGAAGCGATGGTTTAATGTGTGAATTGCTTTGGTCGGATCCTCAACCAGAGATGGGACGAGGTACCAGTAAGCGAGGTGTGGGTATTCAATTTGGACCGGATGTGACAAAAAACTTTTTGGATACAAATGGATTAGATATGATCATTCGAAGTCATGAAGTGAAAGAAGAGGGCTATGTGATTGAGCATGATGGTAAATGTGTTACTGTTTTCTCTGCTCCTAATTACTGGTAAAAAGAAGAAGAAAAAAATGAAATTGTGAATATTTATCTTTTTATAGTGATACGGTTGGAAACAAGGGTGCTCTCATCAACATTACTCCTGACCTGAAAATGGATTATGTTACATTTACTGCCGTGGTAAGACCTATTATTCTTTATAAAAACAAATTTCTGAATTTTTTTTTTAGCCTCATCCATCTGTTAAACCTATGCAATATGCCAGCCAATTCAGTGGTTTATTAGGCATGTAGAAAAGAGAGAGAGAAAAAAATTAAAAACGAAAAAAAAAAAAAAAAAAAAAAAAA
>JNDS01005565.1:0-26815 GCA_000697035.1 Rhizopus stolonifer B9770
TATATATATATACTCTTGTTCATCTATGAAGATTACAATAGTCTAAAGTCTATGTCCTATAAAACACAGATAGCTCAGAGTAGGTCAGAATCGAGTCAAATTTAAAATTGAAAAAAAAAAAAATTGTAATGAAGATTTGTTGACTTTAGAGAGCTAGATATGCTAATAAGAAGACGGGGAGTTTTTAAAGATAAAAAAAAAAAAAAAAAAAAAAAAAAAAAAAAAAAAAAAAAGAATAAAGTAAAAATAAAGAGTTACAATGAAGGTGTATTGGCTTCAAGGGACTTATCAATTCTTGTAGTGAATGTTTTTAAATGGTTTTTTATAAAAAAAAAAGAAGCTTGTGTTTTATTTTGGTTTAAGAATATGAGGGTTGTTAAGTAATGAATAAGTCTCTTGCAAGTTGTTAAATAATCGTGGGCTTTTTATATCTTTCTGCTGTTTTTGTGTTTTTCTTCTTTTATTATTATTTTTTATTGTGAAATTGGATATTCTTCCAGGGTTTTTGTCTTGAGATAGGTTATAGAGATAAGGTTCTTGTAAATTGAATAAAGTTCTAGACTTGATTGATATCCAAAAGAGTATTTGATATGAGTTATAAGTGACCACCAGATCGTGTGTAGTTGATCAGACTTGAGATTGAATAAAACTTGAGGTTGGAAAAAAAAAGAAAAAAAGGGGGATTTCAATGAAGTTGTTTCGGCTTCAAGGGATTATTACTTCCTTGTGAACTACAAATAAGGGATCTTTAGAAGTATTTGGGCTTCGAAGGATATTTATTGATAGTTTTGATAAAAAGAAAAAGATAAAGGTAAAAGTGATAATAATAATCATCAAAAGAAAAGAAAAGTTTTGCTAATATATATATGTTTTTGTTTTTTTTTGTGTTATGTTCTGTTTTTGGTTCCTTCGTTTCGTCGTAACAAAACGCCCTTACGTTATACCGAACCGCCCTTTCGTTATAACGAAACGCTCTGTGATTCAACAAAAGAATTTGAAGGCCCGGCATGATTTTCTTCTTGATGTTTACACTGTGTAATGTTTTCGGTGTTCCAAGAAATAAAGGTTGCTGAGCAACACTATCCTCCGGCCAATATACATCTTCGTCGTCACAACAGTGTTCAAAAGTTTTGAAGTTGCTGTGCAACTCTGTCTCAATTTCAAAAAAAGTAAACACGTATGTAATCGCAATATCCAACACAACGTGTTAAGTAGAAAATGATCCCGTCCGGGTTCGAACCGAAGACCTTCGCCGTGTAAAGGCGACGCGATGACCAACTACGCCACAGGACCGTTTTATTTTTTTGAATTAAAATTATTATAGGTTCATATAAGATATTCCGGACCGGACATGTCCGATTCGGATTCGATGACTAAACACTATACACTGTTGTTATGTTGTGAATGGCTAAAGATTGATGAAAAATATTATAAGACTGAGTACAGGTAATGCCCTGATCAGCTACTAAGTATTTACTTGATCTGACTATCTTGACATATCCCGATCCATATGCTTAACAGATTCTTTTGTTACAAGCAAAGACATAATAAAAGTTATAATTATGCAAAATGCTGGACAGCTCTGCTATCAGTTAAAAGTTTAACCAAAATCACAATGAATTATAATGACGAGTTGATATCTCTAAGCCTTGTTCTAAATAAGATTCAATTTGTCTCCTTTCAATCAAATCGTCCATACTCATATCTTATTTTTGCAAAATACAAGATCATCACTAATGAAATCATTATCAAGACTCAAGACGAATTCATAGCATGTCAATATCCCTGGAAATAACTAGTGAAGGAACAATACTCGTACTATCAAATATAACATCTAAAACAATCAAGATCCATAATTATGACATATTGCATGACAACAAGAAAGTATAAAAGCGCGACCAACTAATACTGTTTAAACGAGATCTAAAAAAATAAATAGTAAAAGGTGTCTCAAAGAACGATCTACTTTTTATTTCTTTCCATCTTATAACATATTTCGATAAAAATTCCCAACATGGTTCTATATTTTAAAACAAGTGATATTCAGGATTTGTGACATTAAAGGTAAACATTGTTTACAGTTGTTCAATTTAATACTGTGTGGTCATAATAGTTGTTTAATTCATTTTATTTTGATGATGACAATAAACAACAGCCGTCCATTATATCTGAAGACCATAATGATACCAATAGTTTGTTTGCGTTCGATAGAATAGGTAGGTGCATGGTTTCATTGACAAGATTACCTTTTTTCTTCATTATTATTATTTCTATTGTTTTTGTGTTTGTTTGTTCTTTTCATCGTACATTCTCTTCATAAATAAAAGCTATCTTTTTTCTAAACATCAATTTTTATTCATGCATTATAAGAACGATAATAGTACTGTATACACTATTTTAGAACATCGGAATTACGTTACATTGACCTAATGCGAAATTTCCTGCTAAATTGTCTGCTAAATGCTTTGAGGTATTAGCAGAGAAAATGAGGGAAGATCCATTGATGAGTCTCTTGATTATCTCTTTTATTCAAGTCAAGACGAGAGAGAGAGAGCCCATTTAATACAAACTACGTCTTTAAATAGTGGAAGAATAAATGTTAAGGAACCGAAGTGAAACAAGGTCAATGGAAATTGAGCTTGTGAGTTTAATTGAAGATTTTGTTATTATTTCTTTTTAAGAGGCGTTAATTAAGAATGTATGAAGCGAAGCTTCGTATGTTCTTATTTCATATATGCTTTTAGCAGTAATCTCATACGATATTTAGTATTTATACTCTTAAATACGACATGCTTGTTTGCAATCAAACAACTTGTCTGCAATCGAACAGTTTTTTTTTTGTTTGACAATTGTTTAATTGTTTGATATCAAACAATTAAGCCACACAAAAAGCCACATATGCGCCGTAGTGCTTTGTTAGCCAAAATACATGATGAATTCCAGAAGGAAATTGGATTCCCTGATAAGAAGTTTACTCCAGCAGAATTTATGAGTATCGTTGAAAAAATCATGAACCTAGACTCAGGAATCACATCAGTACTGTCAATCACGGCGGGATTATTACAAATCGCATCCCTTTTTCACCTTCTCATCTTATTTTTGTCTTAGGATCCAAAAGTTGCCCAAGAATCCCATAAATGATGTGAACACCATTAGTGAAACTGAGCTCTGAAATACTTATTTCGACTCTTTGTTGTCTTGCATTATTGCTAATTCAGAAAGATCAGTATTGTTAAGATGGCTAGACAAAGTTATTTGTCCCACTTTACCTTTGAGACCAGATGCTGTAATTTCTATTGTTGACCAGCTAAAGGTTGGTGATACCCTTAGTCACGGTGAAGTTAAAATTGCGGAACCAACATGTAACAAAGCGGCGTTATGTATGGACTTGGCGAAAATCGCTTGTTTTAGCAAGGAAGCTATTGACTTGCACCTCCTGGAGTCTTCAATCTCATTTCAAATCCACGGTAATTCCATTTTCTTATACCTATATCCATAGATTTGTGTTTGAGAGTGGCTAACTTTATAAATATAGGATTTGCTATTACATTTTTTCTAACAAGACTGGACCATGACGGACTTTATGTTATGTATGAGATCGGCCACCTTAAATTCCCTTCCTCCTTGACGCAACTTCCAGTTTTCACAAACCTTAAAAACTTGAATGTCTTGCTACTTGTATACCATGTCTTTTGGAAGTTCTGCAAAAAGTCAGGTATACCAAGTATTATGCAGTAAAGACACCAAACATCAGTAAAACTTACTGATTTGATTGGTTTGGCAGACCCGACAAAGGATTGTAATCGAAATTGCCCAGTTCGATTTTAATGTTGTTGATATATTTATGTTAATAATCATAAATAAAATTTGTTGGAGCTTGTTGAAAGCTTATAAAGTCGAGGCTTATAACTTGTTTAACATAACCGGGCCAATTCATAAATTTTGATAAAAGATAGTAGCTTGAATATGATAGGGATTCATGGAGGCTGAAAATAAGAGCCAAACATATACCAATAGACACAAAAAATATACCAGCTTTGATAAACTATGTGTTGCTTGAATGGCGAGTTATAGATAGAGAGAACGAACAGTGTTAGACGAATGGGAGTATATATTAATCAACAACCTTGAACTAAATGAAGCCTGTTATTCGGAGACGAGAAGAGCAAAACATTAAGATATTAGAAAAAGTACATATTATTAGAAAGTAATCACATAAATCTTTTTCTTTAAAAGTTCCTTCAACCATCCTTTCAAAAATAATTGCGATTTTATAAAGCTGCTTGCAGAGTATATCCTGATTACATATATATTACTTATTAAAACACACTTATTGCTTCAATAGATGATACTATTCCAACACCATATTCTGGCACTTTTTTTTTTTTTTTTTTTTTTTTTTTTTTTTTTTTCATTTCCGGTTAGACTTACTTATTGGGATACTTTTTATTGAAATCATTATAGTTATCGGAATACATCTCCAAATCTCTATCTTCCCAATTTAATAACCAGGTCCTACTGTATCAAGGATTTTGTAAGAAATAAGCATTTTTATAAATAAATCAAGAATTAAATAATACGGCTGCTCTTGAACCATGTCCTTTATATGATTTATTTTCTTTCTGCGAACCATTAGTTATCGATCTAATTAAGAACAGTATTTCGACGAGCATAAAGTCTTTTCTACTATTATATAAAGACTATAAAAAGAAGAAGACGACAAGTAAAATCATCAAATACAACAAGTAAAATCTGATATTACGGCAAGAAAGTTTCAATTCCGGGACTTCGGTCACTAATGTAATGTTTATAATGCTTCTCTTGGTTAGGTTTCAAAAAAAAAAAAAAAAAAAAAAAAATATTAGTCTGGATTGATCGTGAAACACGCATACATGATCGATTCATCATGCCGAAAATTTCATCGTCGGCCACTTCTCGCTTCTGACCCACACCGCAACCGCATAAACAAATATTCTGATATACTCGCTCAAGAAACCCCATCTTTTCTTCGCTTCAAAAGCACTCATGGCAAAGTGCACAATAATTCATCCGCATGGAGCATCCCGTCTATTTCTCTCTCATCTTTTGACTCTATTCTTGACTCCTCACTATCCGATGGTACTCCTTTAGTTTCTTTGACTACCAAATAGTTTCGTACCTCTCTGATTCCTGATCTATTCACGCTCCAACCATCAGGCTTGGCGTCGTTTTTGGTATGCATCTTTTCCTCATAAAGCTCATACTATATTATGGCGCCTCTAACACCACAAGCTTCTTTGCAAAGAGTTCTACATAGAATAATACCAGCCCAATTTGTCGACCCTTTGTGTGAGTATTATGGGGATCTGGATACTGAAGGTCATTTTGTCCGGGCATGTCCTGTTAAAAAAGAAATATAGCAAACAATAGCTAATCGATTTTTTACTGACCCATCAATGCTCACTTTCGCTCATATCACTCATCCTACACCATCTGGCCCTTCGGTCATCCTGCTTCTTTCTGTTAAATTTCCTGACGTTATAGCTTGTACTGTTCTATTCATCTAGCAGTTTCACTGGGAGCCCATGTTTGATAATCGGCGCTTTTGGCCTCAAGAAGTCGCTGCTTTCGCCACACGTCTCATAAGAAAACTCCATAAAGAAAACTATACTCGCAATCAATGTATTCCTCGGCCCAGTGCCTAATTTCTCATTTCGCAACAAACCACTCTTGTTTTCAAATGTATTCTTTAACCTATTTATTTACTTATCTTTATCTTTTCGTCAACGGTGTACGCCCCTGCGCGACACCTAAATAAAATACTTTTTTTTTAAAAAAAAAGGAATTGCTTACGCCGCATGTGGATTAAAATGACATCGTAGTCAATGAAGCTTGTGTATTTCATTTATTAATATTGTTTGTTAGCCACAGTTTTTTTCATGCAAATATTGATAAAGTTCTTTTAAAGTGAATCCAATTTTTTCTTTAATCAATTAAATGTACCTGAATTGAATATATGACAAACAAAAAAAAGTAGAGTGTCTTCTCGACAATTAATGGCTTAAAAACATGGAATTCATTGTTTGTAAAAAAAAAAAAAAAAAAAAAAAAAAAAAGGAGAAATAGAGGATGCTCAGATCTTTCTCCTCAATTACCAAATTTTTGCTTTGAATCATTGATATTCAGGGTTTACAATAAATAAAACAGGACGAGAACTCCTGAAATGATTTGCGTAAAGTTTTTATGATTAAATAAAGACAATTTATTCATTCAGAGGAAATAAGGAGAGTACTTTTGTCCTGCCATGATTTTTCTAACTGACAAAGTTCTTTTAAGTCTTCTGGATTGGATGAAGTATTGGACTGCCAATCTGTTTCTAAGAAGCTACTGATTCTTCCATGAACTCTGTTTTCCATCTTCATCAGTTCAGTAATAAAACCTATATTGGGCGACATGGTGGGTCTAGCTGTAATAACATGCTTGTAGGCTTGCTTTAGAGTCCATCTTTCTGAAGTGACAAGGTATGCCAAGATGGCTGTAATTGAACGCGATTTCCCCGCTTTACAATGAACATAAATAGGATCATGGTTTTTCTTTGCTTCCTCTAATGATTATAAAAAATGAGTTTCAATTGTTATTTCATGTTTTTTTTTTTTTCTTTACCAATAAAATGAACAGCTTGCATCATAACCAATTCAATATTTTTCATTTCCACAGTATCTCTTGCTGATATTTTTTGATAAATGATATTATTTCCAAGACCCTCATCACGACATTCTTCGGCCATATTAAGCACACGCTTGATATGTCGAGAATCCAACTCCTTGGCCTGTTCTCTAGTCTCAATCTCAGGACCAACATACAAAAATCCGCGTATGATTTCTGAAATTACAAAAGCAAATTCAGGGTCTGTTCTGGGAGAAGCGGTAACGAGCTCATCGTCCTCATTTACACGGTTCAAGTTGTTTGGCTCAGGTTGTATCCATTGGTTTTCTTGTTCAGATCTTCTCTTTGCTCTACGTGCCAACGCATTGGCATTATTAACGCGTGCAGCTTGGGTATCTAGACTAAACAGACTCGTTCGGCGATGATTCTTTGAGTCACCGATTGTATAGCTCACCGAGCGCCTTGGTATATAATTAAGTTTTTGAGTATTATTATTGTTGTTGTTATACATATGTTGTTGTTGAGTTGGAACTGCAGCGCCTGCACTGTGATCTGTCTCAATCCATTCCTTATATTCATCAAATCCATCAAATCCACCTGCCAGATAATACACTTGACCCTCATTCTTTACGAATTTCTCGAGTACTTTTAAAAGTGTCCAAGCCTGCGACGTCTGATCTCTCTCGACCATCTCATCATCATATACCACCCATACTTTTTTACACTCTGTTTGCTGAATTGTCTGGTAGAGCTCTCTTCCCTCGGATGTGGTAATAAAGTTTTCTAGGTTGAAATTGGAGACAGTACCCCGCTGATAGCGCTTGATCAGGAGGGAAGGTAAGTTGACATTTAAGGAAAATTGTATTCTCCGTCTTTGAAAGTCGATCAGATTACGTACATCAATCAAGGTCACCTTGTAGTCTTTATCCTTTAACAGGCGGATAAGCTCTTGAGGTTGAATGGGTACAGCCTGGGTCTTCACACGGGATTCAGAATGTGTGCGATTGAGTGAGGGGAAGACCGGTGGGAGTTGAATATGCTGATGACTAATGGAGCGGTGAGGGGTGAGAGGACCATTGGCTACTTTGGATAACAAGGTCTGTGGATCGCTCTGATTTATGGAAATTGTCAACTTGTCTAATTTCGCTCGCTGTTTAGGGTCCAGAGAGAGATCGGCCAAGCTGAGTGTGTCATGATCGGTTTCGGACAAATGTCCAAATGTGAAGGAATGTCGAGCTTGGTTGTTCTTGAGTGAGACAAAGGGTTGGCGGGCACGACGTAGTTGTTGTTCGGCAGAATGTCTTTTGCGTTGGTGTTGTTTGGGTAAAGTGACTGTGGAGCTCAAAAGAAATTGATGTTTGACAATTGAGTTGATATTTGGTAAGGACACAGAGGGTCTGGGTTGGTTCAATTCTTTATTGTTCTCCTCTGGTAAGCGATGTTTGGATTTCTTTGAAAGTTGAATAGGAAACCTTTTAAGCAAAGCATTGGCTAAGCTACTGCTTGTTACTGATTTTTTTACTGGATTCTCTTCTGCTTTTTTTGACTTGCTTCGATAACGATCAAAAATCATTTTAAGAGAAGAAGAAGAAAAAAAAAGTTTATTTAATTTTTGTGAGACTGGCAGAATTCTTATTAAGAAACTTTTTTTTTTTTTTTTTTTTTTTTACCTCTGTCTTTCACTCAATGTAATTGAGAGAGGTAAAATAAAAAGGAGGCCGCGTTCCTTCTGCTCCTTTGTTGAAGCAATGAGCCTTTATATGCACAGATTTAAAAAAGGAATAAACCTCGCCATTGTGATATAATATTCTTTTATTAGATTTTTTCTTATTTATTTCGTGTAACTCACTTACAAATACCTGTCAAATCTTTCATTGTCTCCTTACAAAAGTATTCATCACCATCACCTATAGTCTTTGATAGATTAATCATTGTACCCAATAAATACAAAGATCATATTTCAATCTAAAGATTAATTAAGAAGATGGGATCATATTTAAGCTACATTGCTTGAGTATACCAATGATGGTATATTGGCCCAATATTTCACATGTCTATCTATTTGGTCATACATAAAATCTAATCGAACCCAACAAGTCTAGAGATTCATAAATAGCAAATACATGAATCAAGGCTTGTCTTTTTCATTGTATTCCTTTTCCAAAAAGGGGCATTTCCTATTTAAAACCCAGAATATAGCCTGGAACTTTCTATTTTTCATACTCGTATGCTTTATAAAAAAAAAAAACTCTTTAAAGAGATGCTTAATGCCAAGCAAAAAAAAAAAAAAAAAAAAAAAAAAAAAAAAAAACTGTTTATCTCAGATATATTACAATTAAATTGAAAAAAAAAGGAGGTTCCTCAGAAATTAAACCGTAAAACACAGGCTTTATCAATTCCAGCATTCGGTTAAACAGGTAAATACTTAAAACGCGTTTTTCTTTTCTTGGGTCCTTCTTTAAACGTGAATATTCATGTAACTCACAAGTTATCTCATAGCAAGTCTCGATGCTACAATGAAAGGAGTATATCTAAATCACTTTTTGTTGCCTCCGTTCCGGGCTTCAAGGTAATCAATGTTGAATATCCTTTGACAGTTCAGTCTCACCAACTCTACTTACCGAACAAAATAGGTAAAAATCACACATAAAAGAAATTGACTTATAAGCTTGTTTGATAAGAAGAAAATGTACTTTATAAAGGAAAATTGAAAGCGTAGATAGGAGAGTATTTGATAACATGTTTAACAACTGTCGTATTGATCAACATTCAAATTGGGCCTATCAAACACTTGTTTTGCATTGATTCTTGTTGATGCATAAACTTTGTCTATAAGAGATTTGCCATTCGTTGTAATAAGCATGTTAGATCGTTAGTATTAAGGTTGGGTTTTTGAAAGTGATATATATATATATTAATATTATGGCCATAGACATTCACTTTATAGGGTGATTAATCAGATCTCTTACGTGATGCAGGTAATGCAAACTGCCCAATTGGAAATATGTAGACCCGCAAATCAGTACTGTGATTTTAATTACTGCAATTTCAACTCATTTAAAAAAGCCTAAATATGCTTCCCTGAAAAAAAAAAAAAAAAAAGGAGGGACTTGAAAGATTCAAGTCGCGTTAATAAAGTCAACAGTTACATTTTCTTTTCTTTCTATTTGTGTTTGCCTCTTTCTCTCCATTATTCTTGCCAACCTATGGCTACCGTAAAGAGAAGACATGTTTCGCAAGGAACAGAAAGGTCAATTGATTATGATGCTAAAGATAATGATGAAAAAGAAAAAATCCATGGGTACAAGCAACCACCTATAACTCATTCTAATAAGGTAAGACTTTTTTTTTTTTGAACATCTCTCTAACTCAATGTTTAGAATGTCACTTTTTTGCAGCAACACAAACATACTATTATCACACTACTGTTAACAGCTCTTTCATTTTGGACACGTTTTAGAGAGATCTCGAAAAGTAATATGGTTGTTTGGGATGAAGCACACTTTGGGCAGGTAAATAGAGCCTCAAAAGGAAAGCAATTAAGATATTAAATATCTCTATTATTAGTTTGGCTCACATTATTTAAATCACGACTTTTACTTTGATGTTCATCCACCACTTGGTAAAATCCTTGTTGGTTTTTCGGGTTGGTTAGGTGGTTATGATGGTTCTTTTTCGTTTGAATCGGGGGCTGTCTATCCTGAAAATGTCAATTATACCGCCATGCGTATTTTTAATGCCTTTTTTGGTGCTATGATGGTTCCTATTTCTTATTTGACTGCTGTCCAATTAGGAATGTCTTTGAAAGCCAGTTTATTGGCAGCCACCATGGTGTTACTTGGTAAGGGTGACATTTGATAACGAGGTGTATTCATTCTTTTTTTTTTTTTTTTTTTTTGATATGTGAACAGACAATGCTTATCTTACCATCAGTCGATTTATCTTGTTGGACTCCATGTTGTTGTTCTTTACTTGTACTTCTCTTTATACCTTATCTGTATTCCACAACTTGAGGCATATGTAAGTCTAAAAAAAAAAAAAACGTGGATTTGTGTTCTTATTATTTTTTAGTTCTTTTTCTTCTCAATGGTGGACATGGCTTTTGTTGACAGGTGCTTCTTTAGGCTGTGTACTCAGTGTTAAATGGGTAGGTTTATTTGCTGTGGCCCTGGTGGGTCTATATACCCTCGAAGATCTATGGGACATGTGGGGAGATGTTAGTATGCCCAAAAAGACATATTTGAACCACTGGTTGGCACGTATAGTCGGTCTTATCCTCGTTCCATTTTCAATCTACGTCTTTTCCTTTGTCTTACACTTTAAACTCTTGTACAAGAGTGGTCCGGGCGATGCCCAGATGAGTTCTTTGTTCCAAGCTAATCTCGAAGGCAACTCCATGATCGACAACCCACTCCAGGTCGCCTACGGATCCAATCTGACACTCAAAAATGCCGGTTACGGAGGCGGCTTACTCCACTCTCATGTCCAGACTTACCCTGAGGGATCTGAACAACAACAGATAACATGTTACCACCACCAAGATGAAAACAACCACTGGAACATCCGACCTGCTCGTGACCAAGAGGATTCTGACGAAGCCTATGATCAGCCCGATAACCCAGACTTTGTTCGTCTCTTACGAGACGGCGACAAGATCCGTCTTGTACACATTGCCACCGGCCGAAACTTACACAGTCATCAGGTAGCAGCACCTGTCTCGAGCAGTCAATGGGAAGTGAGCGGATACGGCAACGAAACCGAGGGCGATATTCAGGATAACTGGATTGTGGAAATCGTAGATGACTCGCTCTCAAAGAACACCGATTCCTTAAGATCCCTTACTACCCGATTTCGTCTTCGCCATCAGAGGCTCGGCTGTCTATTGACGGCAGACAACACTG
The DNA here is from genome assembly GCA_000697035.1 of Rhizopus stolonifer B9770. Classification (NCBI taxonomy): domain Eukaryota; kingdom Fungi; phylum Mucoromycota; class Mucoromycetes; order Mucorales; family Rhizopodaceae; genus Rhizopus; species Rhizopus stolonifer. The sequence goes on from JNDS01005565.1 coordinate 11,547, forward strand.
TCTTGCCGCCCTGGGGATTTAAGCAAGCAGAGGTGTTTTGTGATAAACAAAGTGACGATGATAGTGCCTATTCTATGTGGAACGTGGAGCAACACTGGAATCATAAACTTCCGGCCGCACCGCCCAATGCCTACAAGTCTCCCTTTTGGCGTGATTTCATTGCTTTGAACGTGGCGATGTGGACAGCCAATAATGCATTGACACCCGATCCGGATAAGGTGGACAGCCTTTCATCCGGTCCTACTGATTGGCCGATGGTTACCTTAGGTCTTCGTATGTGTGGTTGGGGGGACAAGGAAGTCAAGTTTTTTCTGTTGGGTAACCCAATTGTCTGGTGGTTATCGATTGCTTCCATCTTTTTGTTTGGGTTGGTGGTTGCTGTTTATGTTATTCGTAGACAACGCAGAATATTTGACATGACAAACAGTAAGTCTCCCAGAGGGAGTTTTTTATACTGACCTTTTATTATTAGCACAATGGAATCATTTCATTTATGCAAGTAAGACCTTGTTTTTCGGTTGGTTCTTCCATTATATTCCATTCTTTATCATGGGCCGTGTTACTTATTTACATCATTATTTCCCCGCTCTTTATTTCAGTATTTTGATGGTTCCGTTGCTGATGGATCATTTTACAAGAAATCAAAGCAGTTGGGTTCAATGGACCCTGTTTCTTCCGGTCTATCTCGTTGTAGTTGCCACCTTTATTCATTTCGCACCTATTTCTTATGGATTAGAGGGACCAATTACAGAGTATGGTCGACTTCAATGGCGTGAATCCTGGACAATTATCCATGAAGAATAAAATCAATATAGAATTTTTTTTTTTCTCAAAATAAATCGGAATCAAACCGAGAATTATTATCTTTCTTATTATACTTATCATACGAATAGAAAAGTTCTAGATTTTTAAGATAATAATTCTAGCGAATTTTTGGTTATTTGTGGACGATCATTTTCTCAAATAAAAGAGTTTCTTTCTGGATTCTATAAGAAAAAAATCTCTGTTTGAACTGTTACTGATGTTCTATAGATCTGTGTGACGTTAGTTCATTTGCAATGAAATACAGCGACAAATTAAAGAAAATTAAGTGCACTTCCTCCTCCTTCTTCTTTTTTTTTTTTTTTTTTTTTTTTTTTTTTTTTTTGGCTTTTATGGGCAATATCAAGAGCAGTTTAAGAAAGGATAGACATCATGTATCACCTACGACACGAAATATTGATAAACAACTCAAATTGGAACAGAGAAAAAAAAGGAGGGAGATAAAATTACTATTGTTAGGTAAAGCCACCACTATTTATTATGTGATTACTTACTATCATATAGGGGCAGGTGAATCCGGAAAATCTACAGTGATCAAACAGATGAGATTGATCCATGCTTCTGGATTTAAAACGACCGAACGAGAAGGATTCAGAGTGACGGTATTCATCAACGTGTTTTCAACCATGCAAACTCTATTGGAAGCAGTGGATCTATTAAATTTGAGGGTTACAGAATCCATATTAAAATATTCACACATGTTTAAATCAATACCTTCTTTGGAAGAAAACCAACCTTTTCCACACGACTATCTTTTACCTCTAAAGGATCTATGGCAAGATTCGAGTGTTCAAGCTGCTTATCAAAAAGGAAATGCTTTTGCGTTACACGACAACATTGCCTAGTAAATGACTTAAAATAGGGGAATATGCAAGTGGTTGATCCGTTCTAAATAGCTTTTATAATCAAATGGATGTTCTATGGGAATCACATTATAAGCCTACAGATCAAGATATCATTCGTTGTCGAGCCAAAACAACAGGTATTTCAGAAACTGCATTTCATTTGGGTGGTCTAACCTATCGAATGTTTGACGTCGGCGGACAAAGAAGTGAACGAAAAAAATGGTACATGAAACAAAAACAATAATAGGTTTAATAACACTATGTTAATTAGGATTCATTGCTTTGATAATGTCACAGCCATTTTATTTGTGGTGGCCATCAGTGGTTATGATCAGTGTTTGATTGAAGACAGAGCCTCGGTAATAATAAGAAATATTTATACTTTAAGATCTTTGACTAATTTACTTCAAATAGAATCAAGTATGAACACAGACAATAACAGTAGCTAAGAATACTAAACTTTAGTTTTAGATGCATGAAGCACTCATGTTGTTTGATACAACATGTAATTCTCATTGGTTTACAAGAACTTCAATCATTTTACTACTAAACAAAATTGATATATTTAAAAAGAAAATCAACGATTCTCCTATTGGAAAATATTTCCCAGATTATCAAGGTAAAAAAAAAAAAAAAAAAAAAAAAAGAAAACTATTTATTACACCTATTTTCTAACTGCCTTTTGTATATATGTAGGCCAAGTGGTTAATCTGAATACAGGCAAAAACTATTTTAAACAAAAGTTTCAACGGCTGAACAGAAATTCAGACAAACGAGTCTATGTACATTTTACAGATGCTACAGACACTACTTTGTTACATAATGTGATGATTGCGGTGTCAGATATTGTTGTGAATGAAAATATAAATAATACGCTAGTTGTTTAATATACATCTTATCTTAACGGTAAAGATTTGTATGGGCTTTATAAGTCTAGATTCATCAACATAAAAAGATGCAAGACTGAGTTTATATGAACAAGTGCAGGAAAGACTACATAAACAAACAAAGCTAAATGATTATTTTGTGTGTTGTATCACCATAAAATAACGAGTTTTTTTTTTTTTTAATATTATTATTATTATTATTATTATTGGTAATAATGTGAGCTCGTCATGAGCAAATGAGGGCATTGTCTTCACCAGAGACGGACATTAGCATCGAATGCTAAAAGTATAAAGACCAGGTAAAGTAAAAATTAATGTATGCGTGTATTTTATTTCTAGAGTTAGCGCTGACTTAAGTGTATGTCCAACACTTCATCAACTTTGTTGAACCTCGGTAGCTGTCTCCAACTTATTTTTTTGATATGGATAATATCCATTTATATGGTATAAAACTCAAATGTAAAACCTAAAATGGTAAAAGGGAAAAAATGCACATTAGTAAAAATTTGTTTGTAAATAATTAATGCTTACCATGGATGAGGATGCTAAAGATCACAAGCTAGTTCGGGTTGCTTGATACTTTAAGTCTTTTATGTAGTTGCTTTTCGGTTCTCACTACGAAGAATCCCTTGTCCCTAATAGCTTCAGTTAGTAACAAATAGCATTGTGCTATGGGCAAACTTACTATGTCAAGCGAACATCATCTTAAGATGACCATAATAAGTCAAAAAGACAGCTGACTGAATTGATTACCAGTGATAACTCAGACTTTTCTTTATATTTTACTGCTGAATGTCTGAGATATTTATCTGTTAGGACATGGTTGATAAAATTCTTTCATTGTTGTAATCTCATTGTTCAGCCGCAAGAAGCCGCCAGTGCTCGTTGTAGACATAAGAGTATTCATATTATGTTGTTGGACTACGAATCCAACTGATATAGGTTGCAATCTGTTCTCCAAGCCAGTGTTTTAATTTTATCGCTGATTGTATCACTATGAGCTTTGTCGTAAAGATTCTTAACAATGGAATTTGTAACTGCCATTTTCACTTTCTACATAGTAATCATTACAAGTTATCAAAGAGATAAACACCAAAGGTATTTCTTTGTAAATTTTGAGTTTTGCTTCCTTTTTATCCAATTATCCCCCCAAGTTCTTTGTCAAAAGAGAACTTGATTTAATCTTCATATTCATTGTTATAGACTGTGTCGTTAACTATGTCTTCATAATATCTTTGCTTGACTTATTCAACTCTTATACACATTGGATGTTAAGTCAATCCTTCCTATTGGATTTTTACACTCGATCTAAATTAGAATATGACTAATAGCCTTCGATAGGGTGGGTGAGGGTTTCACCTTTTTCTCGCTCTTCCTTAATTGACCCTCCTTTTTTTTCAACACAATGGAGCATCAAATCCTAGCATACGATATTGAATATTTTACTACAAAATATTTGTATGGCTTACAAGATTCGGTTGAGTCTTTTTCTTCTTCTTGTACGTTATATACTTTATTGAGATTCTTGTTTAGTTATCCACAGTCTACTCGATTGTTCAATACATCTTTCATTTCCTTATTACTAAACAACCATTGGAAGAGATTATTAGGCCAGTTGTCCTTGTTTAATGCCTTTGAGCCTTTTTTCTTTTTTTTTTTGTAAATAATGAAACACAAGATAAAATTTGATAAGGTGTTGTGTCTCAATAGTACCTCCCTCAAATGGCTCTCCCTTTGTACTTCAGCTATTGGCATACGAGTAGTCTTCATCTCAAGTATGTGCCTTTATAACTGGTAATAGGTCATTTATGGTTATGGTTTCAAGCTGCTAAAATCAAAAAATTCTCTAAAGAAGTTTCATTTACTCCTGACCGAATATTCAATTAAAAGATTTTCCATATTTTTTTTAATACTCTTTATTGTATGCTTGTATGAAATGATTGTTTGTATAATAATGAAATATAAATAAAAAAACAGACTTTTTTTTTTTTAGTTGTTTAAACTAAAAATCAATGGTTCAGTAGGAGGAAATTTGGTCATACCCAACATGATATTGTCCTTTGCACGTTCTCCCGTCTTTGATTCGACCTTGAATTTTGTAATAATCTCTGCAATCAAATACTTGATTTCATTCACAGCAAAGTATCTTCCAGGGCAAGCATGTGCACCGATACCAAACGGGAGATTATCGAGACCAATCGTGGTTGACTTGAGTGAGCTGTTCATGAACCGATAGGGGTTGAATGTGCCAAGATCGGGCGATTGAACATGAGCTGGGTCATGATGTGCTTGATCCAGAGCGAGAACCACAGTGGTGCCCTTGGGAACCAAATGTCCAGTCGAGAGCACACTGTCCTTGACCGTGAGATGGTGAAGAGCAAGGAAATCGGCATTACATCGAAAGACCTCTCGAAGGAAGGAATCCATCAGGGACAGGCTCGCCACACTCTCTGGTGTCATTTCATCCAATTCAGCGAGCTCCTTTCTGAGCTCTTGCATCAGTTCTGGTCTTGTAGCAAGTTCATGGAGAGAGATGGAGGCAAAGTGAGAGGTGGTGTGAATACTAGCGAAAGCAATGTCCTTAAACATGTAGGCCACATCGGCTACGGAACGAAGCTGACCGTCTTCCTTGCGTAAATTCATGACCATGGTTACAAATGAGGGTTCAAAAACAGCACCATCTCTGGCCTTTTGAAGCATGGGCACCAAACGAGTCATGATCAGATCCATCTCATGTTCTACGGAAAAGAAGTTACGGAGGAGTAAATGGCCCAACCAACCGGGGAACATCATCAAAGTGATACTGGCTCTAATAATTTTGTCTGTGAAGGAAGCCATGCCTTGAACAAACTCTCGATCGCTTTCAATATCATCAAATGCAAAACAGGGACAGGAGATACTTGAGACAATGTAGCTCAAAGTCTCTACTAGGCTCACCGTACGACGTTCACCTGGAGCAATATCCAATTTTTCTTGGAAACCTCTTTTTAAACCGGATTGAATACGCTCTGAGAAAATACCAATTTGATGTTCCTTGAAGTTATTCTTGATTGGATAAACAACTAATTTTAAAGTGATTAAAAAAAAAAAAAAAAACTCTTTTCTTATATTCTTTTACTTGGATCCTTTGCTCTTGGACTAATTTCTTCTGCAATAAATTTATGATCGTAAGACATTTTGACTACCTTTTTAGAAGGCACAAGCTTTTCTACACCCTTTCTGAAATCAAAGTTTTTTGTAGCCTTCATCACTTCAGGAATCAAATCACCCGTGACAACCACAAGTGTACCTTGTCCAGGAAGTTTCACTCGAAAACAAGGCCCATATTTATCCTTGGCATTTTGAATGAATTCTCTTGGGTTGCGTTGTAATGGAAGTAAGTGACCAATCAAGGGAAGTGAACCAGAGACTAGAGGTGCTTGTTTGGATTCATCATTGGATGAACGCAAGAGTTTCCAGAGGACGAGAGTAGTAGCTGCTACGGCAGATAAAGCTAAGTAGTTATTTTGTGTCATTTATTGAAAGTTAAAGAAATAAAATCAATTTTTTTCTTGGCTTTTCTCTCCTCGTTTTTTTATGTCAGTTGAAACAAAGGCAGAGGTGCCGAAATATAATATTTTCTTGTTGGTAAATCCGCGCTTCTCTCTTAATGAATGGGTTGTGAATTTAATACCCGAACTGACAAAAATAGAACTACGTCAAAAGATAAAAAAAAAAAAAAAGAGCCAATCACCAGTTTTTCATAAAAGAAAAGCCTAGGGATTTTTTAGCTTATATCCTGTTGCATTGGAATCTATGTTGGCATCAAATAACTTAGTTGAGTATTGTGTATTTTCCTGTCTTGGCTATAAGCTTTTATTCTTGATATCATTGCTTGAGAAGTGACTAATGATCACTTTGGTGTAATATTATTCTGTATTACAAAAGTGTGATTGATACGGGGTCACACAAATACGTGTATTTGAATTACAGAGTTTTGTTAGTGCAGCATACTTTTTCTCTTCACCCTAATGAAGACTTGATATTTGTCTCGTTCAGTCTCGACTCTTTTAACTTAAAAAATTACGGTTCCTTCAATGTATTGCTTTTTTCTTAGTTTAATGAAAGGAGAAATAGGTTCGCTGGTGTGATATATAATACAGTTATTTTTTATTTTTTTTTATGCTTCTCTGCCCTTTATACAAAAAATTTCAAAAACGTCAAGTATGACGACTAATACTAAAGTTCTGTCATTTTTTGTTTTCCGGAATCATTGCTGAACGTGGGCTTAGATCCAGCCGGCTTCTCCACACTATCTATTTTTGTAATTGAGTAACTTTTGTAGCCTCAAAATGGAAGGTGATACGAAAAAGCCAGGAGGAAAAAGCTAGGGCAAGTTTACATGTATTGAATCATTACTACTTTTATTGACTATGTATTATCTTTGGCTACAGGTCAACACATACTGAAGAGCGTATACCAGGTTCAGCTACCCAAAGCAATATTAACACTTTTTCAACGTTCTGTATTCGTCTACAAGAATGACAGCCTTATCTTTGCAGTGTCATAAAATCTGAGAAACTTGTGAACCGAAGGTCAAGTTTAAGATACTCATTAATAATAAACAAATAAATAAATAAAACACTGAGAACAGAGATGCAGTTTAAGTCTTTTATAAAGTTTGTTATATAATTAGAGAAGAGCATAAAATAATATATAAAAGTTGGTCCTTTTCTACTTTCTTGATATCTGGAGCGGTAACAGAGTATCAGGCTATTTCAGCTCACAGTGTGATTTTTTTTTAGAAATCAAATGGCAAGCTTGTCCAATCATCCAGTAGACTTTGGGGGGAAACTTTCCCAGAATTCACCAGAAAACTTAGCTTCTCAAAAGCTGGTTATCACCTCCTTTGTAAAAGAAGAGTTGGCTCAAGCAAAAAGCTTTAGCGTCTAATTGGTAATGACAGATTTTTTTTTTGGGCAACTTTTAATAATTTGTAGTTTTTTTTTTTTTAAAGATTAGGACATTGTGGTTACACAGTTATTTTCATTATTTTCTAAAGATTATTAAACGGGTAAACAATAATGTTCAAGTATTTGTTTGATTCCTGTTTTAATCAATTTTGGTTACACACACAAGGAGTGTAAGCCGAAAATGTAGTGTGGGCTTATTGGATTGAAACAAGTCACTTTTTTTTTTTTTTTTTTTTTTTTTTTTTCTTCTTTTAAAATGACAGGCTGCAAAACCGTTTTGGCCTCACAAGTAGCGAGACCATTTCGACAGTTTCTAGAGAAAAAGATTAGCCACAGCCAGTCCAAACCTACACTGGTTGGACTATTGGCCAATGAGGACCCAGCTTCTAAAAGGTATGCAGAATGGACATCCAAGACCTGTCAAGAGACTGGTGTTCACTTTGACCTTATTCAAGTCGATAAACAAGCACTCAAATCTGAGATAATAAGAGCCAATTTGAATAAAGATATACACGGTATCATGGTTTATTACCCTGTGTTTGGATATCCAATAGACAGCACTTTACAAAACAAAGTCAATTATTTTAAAGACGTTGAAGGATTGAGTCAGAGAGCGTTAAAGAACGTTTATGAAAACAAGCGATTTTACGATAAAAACATTATACCCTGTACACCACTTGCTATCATCAAGGTTTGTTTCTTTTTAATTATGTTATAATTCTGATTTCCATACGTAGATTTTAGAATATATTCAAGAATTCGATTCGGATTTACCATTCGGAAGCCGTTTAGAAAACAAAACAGTAACAGTTATCAATCGAAGTAATGTGGTTGGAAAACCACTGGCAGCCTTATTGGCTCATGAGGGTGCTATTGTCTATTCAGTCAACAAAAACAATGTTCAATTGTTTACAAGTACAGATATTCGAGATACGCCCTTTTCTCAAGAGCAAGTCATTCCCCAATCAGATATAGTTATTACTGGTGTCCCTGTGAGCAACTACAAGGTACCCACCGCACTATTAAAGCCTGGTGTATCCGCCATCAATTTCTCTGCTTTTGCCAATTTTGAAAAGGATGTGACATCCAAAGCTTCTTATTTTGTTCCTTCAGTTGGCAAAGTAACTGTTACCATGTTGAAAAGAAATCTGGTGAGATTGTTTGATTACCAACAGCAGCAAATAAAAAAAATACTGTAGGTGTGTGTGTGTGTGTGTGTGTGTACTATTATTTTCAATATTGTAAAACTTTATATGCTTCTTTATAAATATGGAAGAGGGAGGAAGAGAGAGAAGGACTTTGTTATAAACAGTGAGCATTTGCATGATGAAATAAAAAAAAAAAAAAATAGAAAATTGTACAAAGAAAGGAATCTAGAAACGCTCCTTCATACGAGCAGAGATAGTACGAAGGGTTGCATAAACTTTACCAGGAGGACTACCCAAAATGAGACTAACCACAGCATCTCGAGCAATCTTGATATTTTGGAATGAGCCCAGAATATGAATTTTGCTGTTTCATAGAAGATGTTAGTATTTCTCTTTATATAAACCTATCCAGCTCAACTTACGTATCGGCCAAGACGATTCTTGTCTTGCTTGCATTCTCAATTGTAAACTTTGTTTTACCATCTCTACCAGCAATACGACCAATAGCACGAGACAAGTGATCTCCATGCAAAGTTTTTACATCCTTGATTTCAAAAGTATCCAAATAAATATCATCCAATCTCAACAATGCCATGGCATCTTCCACTTCAAATCCCATAGCAAAAGCTCTCATGAAATCAGCTCCCTTTTGTAACGCTCCATCATCATCTGTTTTGTCTGAAGTTCTGAGTTCAACCGACTTGGCTTTGATATTCATTCTCACTTGAAGTTTCATGTGTTCAACAAGAGGAGAGTACACTTCTAACCAGTGTCTTTTCAAGGGCGCCATACGATGAGAAGGAATAGGTATTCTACGTTGACCTTTAGTCACTGTCTATATAAATATATGAAATGAATTAATCGTCATTTTTTTGTATTCTAGAAAGTTTACCTTTTCTTCAGCTGAACTGATAGGTGCAAAGTTGGGCTTATCTTCAACATCTTCCATGACAGCATCAGCACTAACAGGTACAGCAGTAGCATCGATCAAAACATCGTCTTCGTCAATTTGAGTTTCTTTTTGAGTCTTTTTACTCAACAATTTGGGTGCCTTTAATGATTCCATTGTATATAAAAAAAAAGAAATTCTCACTTTTTTTTTTTTTTTTTTTTTTTGGTTTTTTTTTTCTGGAAAAAATAGTCACAAAAACAGTCTCATTTTTGAATGTATAAAAGTTTCACAAAAGAGGATTTTTATTCCAGAAGATATTTACAAAATGTTGAATAATATACATAAAAAAAAAAGCCTTAAAGAAAAGAAACTCGAGAACCTTGTTTTTCACGAATTCTTTTCAAAATGTGTTGCATTCCTTCTTGAGCCTAAAAGATAGGATTAACTTTGTAATAAATAATACTTATTTACTTTGGCGGCATTGGCAATAAAAGAACTTTTTCCAAAACGTTCGATACGACTGGTCATTCCCCAACCAAAACGAGAAATGATACGAGCTTCAGTTGTGCAAGATGTTCGATCAAGGTTTTCGAATCTAAATATCTGTGTTTCTTCAATTTGCATCACTCTTACATGGTTAAGATTTTTAGTACGTGTAATCATTGTCTTTGTCTTTGGATCCACTTGAGATTCTTCAATGATGAAAGCTTCCGAGTTTTTAAGAAACTAAGTTTATATGAGCAACACATATTATAATGAATGTTTTCTTACGGTTTTAGGGAACCATTTTGGCGCCTTTCCTTTCTTTAATACAAGACGTGTTGTATTTAATATACCATTTTCATCCACATATCGATCCAAAACATCTACACAAAGAACTGAAAAAGAAAAAAAAAAAAAAAATTATTGCTCGAAAATAAAAAAAATATATATAAATATATATTTATTACCGTGAGAGGCAAATGGGTTAGGATATCTTAACCAAAAAGCTAAAGTGACATTTTGCCATGAATGGCTATCCACACATTTTATTTAGCTTAGGAAAGAAATTGATTGTATATGGCTTACTCATATTGAAAGGCGTGTTGATAGAATTTAACCATTCAGAAAAGAAAAAAATAAAAATGGGATTAAAGAAACGAGGTCCGAGAAAATAAAATCAACTCCGATGCCATTTTCTAACAAAAAAAAAAAAAAAAAGTTAATCATACAAGCTTTTACTATATTAAAAAAATATTTGTATTGTTTCACTTTACAATTCGGTGACGATGTTTGAATTTTTGAATAAAACCAAGTAGTCTCGAATCCTATTGTGTACCTTGAAATTGACTCTTGATAAACACTAGTCGGGACAGTTGGGTTATGATAGCTTTATTGTACACTACAAGAGACAATAGCAGAAGAAAAGATGTATGATATAAAATACATGAGAATATTTTTAGCTTTCAAGTTTTTAGATTTTCAAGTATAAATAAACATGGTGTTTCGGGTGTTTTATTACCTTTGTTAAATATTTCCATTGTTTATATAAGCGCATTATCATATGTGTCATGATCTTCCAAAGTCTCCAATTGATCAGCTTGTAACATATTATCATCCCAAGTACGTGTGTTGTAACGAGGCTTTGTTCGGCTTTTGCTTAAATACACTTATATTTTCTATTCAATCGTTTAGGCGTATTACAAGCAATAGTCACTATTCAGCAGCAAACCCAGGTTATACCATACTCAAACACTAAAATATAATACTTTACAGACCATCCTATAAAGATTAGATAAAGGCTTCTTTGACAAAAAAAAAAAAAAAAAAAAAAAAAAAAAAAAAAAAAAAAAAAACGTAATAATAATAATAATCTTACAAGGCTTGAAGAATACATCTTGTTTTAGAGCAATAAAGGAAGGGAGGGGGGGGGATTGTACACTTTTACCAGCAAGAAGATGTGTTGTTTTTTTTTTTATTGTTCAGATCGTCTTAATTATAAGCTCAAAATATCGACTTGTTATTGGACGGTTTTTATCATTGGGTCAATGTATTTTTATTTTTTTATTTTTTTACCCCACTATCTTCCCTCTCAGACATGTAGGGAGTATTGCTCTTGATACATGTGCGATATCCATTTACATACCCTTTAAATACATGAGTCCCAAGGGTCTGGGACAACAAGGAGCAATTGAAGGTTTCAAAAAAAGGGGATTGGTGTCACAGTGAATGCCAGAAAGCTGAAATTCAAAAAAAAAAAAAATACTTTCGCTTCTTGAAAATGGTGACAAATCCATTGATTTCCCCATTTTTTTTTTTTTTCTTTTTCTTCATAAATTATGTCTATTTCCAACATTGATTCTTTTTCATTTGATATTAATGACAAAAGCTTGGATATATTGAATTCAGCTATCCAAAGTCATTATGATGAGAGTAATCTGTCATGTAAGAAAGAAAAAAAACACACACACACACACAAAGAAGTCTCTAACATGTATAAAAAGATAACCTTATACCAAGTGTTAAACGAGAACATGAAAATGGTAACTAACTTTTTTTTTTTTTTTTACCATTTTTACAAAAGATTCATTCTTATTTAATAGATGTTAAAACGGTTAAAAGTACAAAAAAAGCCGGTCGCAAACCATTGCCCGACAAACCTGAAAAAGTAGGCTGATTTTTTATTTTTTATTTTTATTTTTATTTTTATTTTTTTTTATTACTTGTACTGATGAAAACATCAGAATAAGCCATTGGATCCCAAACAAAAGAGAAAGGCACAAAACCGAGCAGCACAAAGAGCGTTTCGAGACCGTAAAGAAAAGCATGTGTCTGAATTGCAAGAACGTATCGCGGAGCTGGAAGAACAAATGGCAACACAAGATGAAACATTATTGAAAGAAAATCGAGAGCTGAAGGAAATGCTCAAGAAATTACAACAAGAGAATTATGCGCTCAAGGGAAACCAATTCACCTTTCAGTTTCCATTGTCCAAGGAAGATCAAGCGAGTAGCAGCAGTAGTGGGACAGAGGATGGTTCTGAACAAACATCACCTTCTAATGCAACACCCACGGAACCTATATTGTTTGGTTTGGAAGGGGATAACTTGTTCAGTCAGACGTTTGGAAATGAGTTGATTCATGGAAAAGATGACTTATTCCCTCATTACTCATCAACAACAGCATTGGATGACTTTTTATTCCCTCAAATTGATTTATCGGATCTGTTTGGTGGTGGAGATAATCTGTTTGGTATGGATATGGCACAACAGTTTGGTTTACCCAAGGTTCCCACCATGCTGGATAAGAAAAAGAAGTGGTTTGAAGGATTAAAGAAGGCAAAGGAACAAGGGAAGAATTTGTACGAATATCATCAAGAGATTATCAAAGAAATCCCAGACTTTGATTTGGATACTTTATGTGAAAACCTGAAACAGAAAGCACAATGCAGTGTGTCAAATTATGTTGTGACAGACAATGATATTAATAAGATTTCTAATTGTATTGACCATGCAACAGCTGCAGCACAAATCTTTTAATTCATTTTTCCCTCCCCCTCCTCCCCCTCTTCCCTCAGTCATTTTCACATTCATTCTTCTTTCATTAATGTCTCTTTTTTTTTTTTTTGTTTTTTTTTTTTACAAAAAGATTATTTATTATATAAACAAGAGTTCCCACCTTTTTCTTTTTTTTTTAAGTATCAATAAATAACTCTCTTGTCCATTTTGATAACGATGGGTGGTTCATGTGTATTAGGTCTTGAAATCTCTGCTAATTCTCTTCCAGCACTCCAAGTTCCACCTTGGATCAATTGACTGAGCGAGAGCATCTTCTTGCTTAATTTAAACGTCTGTCTGACACGATCCGCTACTAAATCTAGATAAGCCACTGTTAGAGCACGCCATTCAGTGATCACTGGGTCCGACATATCAAACATCGGTGCCACCTCGACCTTGGGCTGATAAGGTAAGAGAGAATTTGCATGATAGTTCTTGATCCCCCGTTCATAATCTTTGGACTTGAGTGTTAAAAAGCCAGTATCAATCAAGAGACCACCGTTACAATAATCTGGAAGAGGGGTCAACAGATCCGTACCCTCAATGGTCGCACCCAGTAATTTTTCCATAGGTTCCACCATAGAGTAAACGATCCACTGGGATAGTTTGTGAAAGGGAACAAAGTGGTCTGTGCCAAGAGCTGGTCCGTTCAGGAGAGCTTCACAGGGCCAAACATCACCATATCCTTTTGTGCCACCGACATTATCTTCTGAAGCCCAGATTTCTCCCATTTCTTGCACTACAGGCCAGATGGTTTCGATACTAATCAAGGGTCCCTTTTTGGTTTTGATTGTGCTTGGATGATCAAGCAAGTAATCTAATAATAATAATTTAGTCTATTTGAATCTTTTTTTTTTTTTTTTTTTTTTTTTTTTTTTTTTTTTTTTAAAAAAAAAGAAATAAATGACTTACAGTCAACTCGATGAGGCTTTGAAGGATCACTGGAGAACGTTCCATTTAAAAATAAGTCTAATATAGCAATAGCAATGCCATCCTTTCTTTTGAATTTTCTGCCCGTAGATTGTTCAGCATAAGTCCATGTCTGACAGGGTTTCATATCCATCAAGCAAGCAATGACCAAGATATCAATCAGTTTTCGAGTCTGTTCCAGATTATCAATACCAAGCGTAGACCATGTCTGAAGCTGTTGATTCAATCTTGGTTTCCCCCCAATATCAAAGTGACGCCATCGACCATAGACTGGAATATCTGCAGGTGTGTCATAGTCTCGCTTGATAACTGAGATCACATATTGTACCATATCTTCAAGTTTAGAAGGATCCATGTCAAAATGTTGTAGACGATTACGACTAGCGGCCTCTTGTACCTTATAACATCTTTCTCGGATCGAGTTTAAACCTAAAAGAAAATCATTTGTCATTGCATAAAAAAGGATCTAATGAAAAAAGATTAAGAAAACAAGAAAGTAAAAAAAAAAAAGAAGACTTTATTATAAGGCAAAAAGATTCTGTGTAAAGTTACTCAAATTTAAGGGGAGGGGGGGAGGAGTAAAAAAAAAAAAAAAAAAAAAAAAGGTGGCTACACTTGTAACCAACAAAGACACACACAAATTTTTCTCTCCCAGAAATAAGGTGAACCATATCAAGTTGTAAGGGGAGAAGAAGGCCTCGTAAAGTTCAATCCAACTTTGAAGTTTGTTTAAGGAGATTGAATTTGACTTTCTCCTTTTATAGTGAAACGTCTTTCCATTTTTGCATAATTAGTAATAACATATTCTTATAGTTACAGCATAAAGACAGACAGAGAAAGAAATAAAGAAAAAAAAAAAAGCATCTTTTTACAATTCATGTACGTGCACACACACACACACACACACACACATACACACACACGTGTATTTTATAAAAAAAAAAAAAAAAATTCGTAACACGAATCCATTAAGAAAATACTCGAGTATTTCAATTGTAAAAGTAATTGTTCTCAATGATGTAATATACAAAGATATAGTATATATACTTTATAGCTATACTTGAGGTAAACTTACTAATCCTGTTTTCTTTTTATAAATATCTGAACACAAAAAAACTTGTTTCAAAGTTGTTATTGCTATCTTCACTAAAAAAAAAAAAAAAAAAAAAAACCTTAAGTTCCATAGTTTATGGCCTCATTAAATTGCTTTTTTGTGTTTTCGAGCCATAATTTTTTTTTTTTTTTTTTGAAATGATT
>JNDS01005567.1:0-89754 GCA_000697035.1 Rhizopus stolonifer B9770
TTTTTGAAAAAAAAAAAAAAAAAAAAAAAAAAAAAAAAAAAACTGGAAAGATTAAACTTCGCGTTGGTTGTCTACTTTTTCTTTTCGACTTATTTCTTTTTTAATAAATGTCTAAATTGGCCATTGAACAAGAAGCCATGTTGCCAAAAATATAGAAAATCGAAAAGTCTGGAGGAAATCTAATAAGTATTTCAAAGTTTGTCTTAGGCCAATATATAGAAGCAGCAGAGCCACTTTAATGATCTGGGGTGGTATTGTCTATGGAAAAAAGGCAAAGTTCACCTTCTGCCCAAGAGTAAGAGAAAGAGCCACGATTTCGTAGAATACGTCTACAAACCAGTCCTACTCGATTTTATGAACAGCTGTGAAGATGCCGTCTTGACGGAGGATAATGCCCCTATCCACACGGCAGATGCTGCAGAAAATTGGAGAGACGAGCACTCCATTCAGAAATTGCAAGGTCTGCTCAATTAGATACTGAAGTTTAATTTTTCCAACTTTTTTTGCAAGTGACTATACTACTCTTATTCGACAATTCGAGACTGAAAAAAGCAAAAAGAAACCTAACATGGAATATAGGAGGATTCTCAACGATTATCAACTTAGAGAGCTTGAAGAAGAAGCGCAGACTGAAGCTCGTTTTACTAGCCGGATCCTCACGACAGTTGAAGCCAAAGCACACAGGAAGAGCATGCAGCGTAGACTGGATCAGCTGTTTAACGATGATGAGACTGATGAAGACACAAACGATGCAGGACAGTTAAACTTGATGAGTCGTTTGGAAGACGAAGAAGATCCTCTTAGTAAAGAAGAAGCAGCAGGTGTACAGGCAAGTCAGTCTGTTGTAGACTTTTGTCTTTACTAGAGTATAAGAAATGCATATTTTAATACTAAATTTTGACTTTAGCCATTTGCATCTGTACGATCATTCGCTGATGAGTCTGAAGCTGGTAACGCCACCAATGCTTCCAACTTTCGTATTGATGAAATATTCACAGAAGAAGAAGAAGAGGTATGTTCACGCATTTTACATAATGGACATGAGTTCTAACGATTGAAATTAGTTCCCAACTCTGAAGGTTGTTAAAGAGAAAAACATATACGAGTACCAAGCACCAGCGCGGAATATTATTTCACCTCACAAACCCATCATTCAAGCAAGCGATTTAGATGTTCTGAAAGACTATTTTGACATCTGTATTGGGATGAATCAAGATAAAGCTACCGAAGAAACCATGCAAGAGTTTATGGTGTGCATGAATGAACAAAAACTGCACAAGCCTCTTAAAGAAGTGCTTGGTGAAAGTTATGACAAACTACTAGTAATTCTGCAAATCCAAGATCGTCTGAAGATGAAGAAGGCAATTATGGACCTCCCTGCTGAATCAAGCGCTTTTACTGAATTTGTCCAGTACACCCTGCTTGATTTCTCCTTGAATCTGTTGAAACTGGTAGCTTTAATGGAAAAAGCGACGAACGCAGCATCTTTTGTGAAGTATATATTCCAATATTCAAAGCTTTTGGCAACTGTCTTAGCGTATTGAACTATAGATGGTAATTCAACTGGAGTAGTAGAAGACATATAACACATGTAGATCTAATTAACATTTCAAACCTTCAACATATAGGTGTGAAAAGAAAGCAAAGGATGCTGATTACGTCTGGCTTGTTTCAGATGATTTCTCCAAAGAAAAGAAGGATAATCTGAAACTACTTGATGTCGTTGGCATCTTGGCGAAAATTGACAGTACATACCTAGTAATGGAAAGCCGCGGCTTCAGCAATGATAAAGTGGTCTCACATTCCCTCAACGACACTCAAAAACATTAAGAACGGCCATGACAATCTAAAGTATTTATTTAGTCAGTATCGTAACGCCTCTTTTGACACCCGCCAAATAATTGAGAATAAGATTACTCTGACCAAATACGCTGTCAAGTCTCGATCAACTTGGAAAGTCCTTGAATGTCGTTCAGCTCCAGTGCCACTCAATATTGAAAACAGCCTCGATTATATGGGGATTTTTGAACTCTTCGCGTTCATGTTTGTAAGTATTGAAGCAGGTGTCTATACAGCTTTGTCTAACAGTTTGATAGGACGATATTCAAAACAGCAATCTGTCTTCAAACAGCTGAAATTGGAGAATTTGGGCCTGGTCCCTGTGCATGAACACGAAACTGTAGCCCATTGCCCGTTGTAACCTTTATATATCAGACATTTTTTATAAAATTTCATCCCTAATATATACCACTCCCCGTCATGTCTTATTAATCATGTTAAAGTTTAATATATCCAATTTGCTTACCCTCAAGTCTAACAACAATTGCTTGCAAGTTGTATCTTAGGTGCTCTTGCAAATGTTTCTAATGAAAATGCTACAGTCACACCGAAGAATATCTTGAAAATTAAAAAAAAGTACTTTTATCCATCTTGTCTCTACATTCCATCTAAAGATTTACAATGACTGATACATCATCTGAAAGCAGAGAGCGTGAATCATACACAACTCATGATGGTTTCATTGAAGGCGATGTATATTGGCTTTCCCAAGCCGGAAAAATAATTACTGAGATTTCAGGCATAACAAGACTTAGTGTCCGTACTGTGCACACAATAAAGAAAAGAATTGATTACAGTGGTACTTTTGAGAAGAAGAGGAAGACAGAAAGATCTACAGTGACAAGTGAAAGACAACTTAGAGACTCAAGGCGCTTTAGGATAAAGATTCTTTTTTCTAATATTCAACAGACTATGTATTGCGAGAGCTTTCGTCTTCGCGAGTCAAGAGGGACAGTCATCTCCTACCTTAACTATCTTGGGCTCCATTCTTACTGGGCAGACAGGAGACCGCATCTAAGCGACTAAAATAAAGCAAGAAGGCTAAATTGGATCAAAGATCGGGTTAATTGGACGCATGAACAATGGTCGCAAGTGGTATGGTCAGATGAGTCGAGGTTCACAGTTGAGAAATGCGATGGTGGCCACAGAATAATAAGACAAAAGGGCCAAAGATATGAAGATCGTTTCGTGCAAGAGACTTTGAAATTTGGAAAGGGTTCTGTGATGATTTGGGGCTGTTTTCATGCTGGGGGTTTTGGCCCTCTCGCCATAATCGAGGGCACAATGAATGATGAATGTTACATCAATATTTTGGCAAATTAATTCCGCCCTTGATTTGTTAAACTTCACGAGGACATTGGAAAGGATTTTATACTTCAAGAAGATGGTGCTCCTTGCCCTAAAAGCAGCTATGCCAAGTGGTGGAAGGAGTCCTATGTAATTCGCGTTTTTGAGTACTGGCCTGTCCAAAGCCCAATCGAGTATGTCTGGTGGAACTTAGAGAAGAGGTTAGCCTCCAAGAGGGAGCAGGTTAAAAAATAATGCTCAGTTGAAGGCTTTGATTCAACAAGAGTGGCCACAAATAAGCCTTGGTCTTGCAGATGTGTTAGTCGGAAGTATGAGAGATGGATGTCAAGCTGTAATTGAAAATAAAGGTAGACATACCAAGTATCAATTTCGTGTTTTTTAAGAATTTGCATAATAAATATCTTTTTCCTTTCTGTATCCAATTTTCGACTTGATCCATAGAATTTCTAGTAAGCAATGCATGTTTTCGAAATATTCTTCTGTCCCCTTACAAAAATTTTTTTTTGATCAATTTAAACTCAAAAAAGTGCCCAATTTTTTTTTAAATATCCGACCAATATTTTCCAATTGAGAGTGGAAGAACTGTACTATCATTTCGTGTGGCTTCAAAACGTGTCACATATTTTGAACGTCCGTATCGAGAAAAAAAATTATAAAAAGGCATCCATCTTGCCGAACTCAATTACTTTTTGTTCTCACAAAACGACACGGAGTGGTTCTATATAATGAAGGTTGTCGCCTATATGCGGCATTCTTCTTAAGAACAACTTCAAGAATGAAGCATGCGGTGTAAAACCTTTGTTATGAGGTAACTCTGAATAACATTGACCAAAGCCGTTCGATATACTTTATTTAAACTTAAAAAAATGAAAAAAAAAAATTTCTTCATATCCAAAAATTGAATAAATGTAGGCAAGTAGGGTATTCTTTAGAAAGATATTGACTGAATTAATGTGAGTGATTTTATTTACATTCATAAATGATGGGAATTTTAAACATTATTTTTTGTCATTCTTTCCTGAAGGTGTTGCACCCGCACGAAATAAAGGTATAGGCGTAGGTGTTCCACGTCTGAGATTTGAAGTTAACCGTAAAGGAGAGGAATTGTAAGCACTTCGAAGAGCATTTCCAAATGAATTAGTTTGTAAATGAGGTGAATGCTGGCTTTTACGTAATAAATGTTGAGCTGCCGGTGACATCAATCCAGACCTTTATACAATTCGTTACAACCCTTTTTAAATATCTGTTTTCTTACATTGCTGGTCTGGGTGTTCCTTTGGCTACCCTTTCGTTTGTCTTTTTACGATAAGCTCTAGATGCCTTTTCGGATAGCTTCATACCCAATTGTTCTCTTCTCGAGATTTTAGGTAAAGAAAATCGAGGGCCGGGTGTTGCCGAACCTTCGATGAGCAAGGGTGTACCCTCGATGGCACCCCAAGTCATTTGTGGTGTACCCACTTGCTGTGAATTTAATGTAGGCGTTGCCTCTACAAGATCGTATCCTCTTAATGAAGGTGAACCAACAGCGGCCGCATTCGGGTCGCCAATCCTTACTGACCAAGGTGTGACATCTCCTTTGCTGGCAGCAACATCGGAAGGCGCTTGTGTTGAATTTGTAGCCTAAAAAAAATTATGAGAATCTTTCAAGAATTTTTTTACCAACTTGCCTCATGAATGGATAATGATAAATCGGTATTGCTGTAAGATATCGCCTTGGGTAGTCCTCTACTCTCATTCTCTTTAACCCACGATTCACTTTCACCTTCAGGATAGTACATTAAAGCGTTTTTTGCTTTATACTTCCAGCCCATAGGGCCTTCGACTAATCGAACTGCGTCTGATCCTGCGATTCGAAGTTGGCTGGATTCTTTGTCGTAAAACCATTTGTTATTTTCCTTTGCTTTCTGATTGGCCTTTTTCAATATTTCTGTAAATGAAGAATTATCTTCACTATTAAAAAAAAAAGTTGAGTTGTATATACATTGATGATAATTCTAACCTGGTGTATAATGTTTGGAACTGATCTAGTGATAAATCAAGATTAACTCTTTCTTGAAGCTCTTGTTTTTCTTCAAAATAATAATTGACAGATATATTACTATCCTTTTCTAATTACAAATCGTTAGTCACTTTTCTTTTTGAAGAATATCTTGTACCTTTTTTAGGGCGATTAAGGTTTTGTAATGTTTTACTGGCGTTTTGAAGATCGACAAATGAGCCGGATTGTTCTGCTTGAAAATATTTTTGTTGAGCCTTCATTTTAGCCAGATTAGGAAAAAAATCTCTTTGAATGATGAAGCTGATTGCTTCAGTATAGGTGTCTTCGTCCAAAACAACTGGTGTAGTCATTTGTAGATAATAAAAGAAAAGATAAAAAAGGTTAATAGTGCATAAAAAAAAGACTTTGTTCAGGCTCACCATAAATGTGTATGTGACGTCACGTTTTCAGGTTTCTTGATAATACCCTTCTGATCGTAATTACATAGAAACCTCTGTAAATAACTTATTTTAAGCTCTTAATTACTATCTTCGAGTTCTACTGCAGAAATGGTAATCAAGTGCTACGTTTTTAAATGTCAAATCACGTACATTACGTTTAAATTAGTTCAAATTAATTTTTTCTGCTGCAATTTCTTTGTTTAATAACTTGTTTCTGATTCGGAATTCATCGGGAGGCACCACATTCTGGGATCAAGATCATAAGTTTAACGTGAATTTACCAAACATCCACCAGATGTCTCAACAATTGTATATGAGACACCATAAAAATCTCTTGGGGATACCACATCTTATTAACACTATATTTTCAGGCACTATAACACCATATTTTCGAAAACGATATCACAAGAAAATAGCCATTGAAAGTGGTGCTCCTTTATTTAAACTTCAAAAGTCCTTTTCTTCTTCATTTTTGACATGATCTCTACTACTAATATTGAGGAATAACTTGTCGAAGTTATCTCTCCAGTAAAGATGCTATGAGATATATTTTCAATGATATGCATCCGAAAACAACTTTGTTGTTGTCATCCAAGAACCCAAAAAAAAAAGACTGGTCTTTGTCTGTAAAAAGTGTTTTATCCTAAGATTTAATTAAAAGGTCGTAGTGGTGACAGGACTTCATCAAAAATTAGGTGGTCTTTATTGGACGAATAATACAACTTCTTATATACTTCTCGATTGCTTTTGTCCTACCAAGACTTCCCCGTCTTAGTTATTAGTTATGCACAACCGGGGATTGTACATCTCATGTATTATAAGTTGAGGTCTGTGTTTACAAACTCTTACTTATTCGTAATATACAATCCTTAAGTATTATTCTACTAGATATTCGGTTATATTGATCATGGATACAACAAAAAGGGACTCAGATGTAAAGATTGGAGAAATATAAGTTTACTAGATCGAAAAAGAATCATCCCTAGCAAAAAAAAAAAAAAAAAAAAAAAAAAAAAAAGAACTGTTCATATACTATTCGCCATAGTAAAAAGAACAATGGGAAAGGCTATCAGATATACCCGTCGAAAGTTCTTAGAGAGATGTCGCATAACCATCTTTTAGACTATGGTACCCTTATGAGTACTCACGAAGGCCGTATATATAAATTGTCAGCCGGCGATGTTAATATGATTTGTGATGGAATTAAGCAAAGTATACTGACAAAATCAATCCAAAAATCGATCGGCACATATGCCAAATTTAATAAATTAAAAAGACTCGATATTAATCATTTAAGATACGCCAGTAAAGTAAAAAGCTTTTGCATGAAAACTTCAGAAAATGCTGGATCAAAGCTAATCGATTATATTCAGAACAAAGGCTTCCGGACTGCTTATAGTTGTGAATGAGGCTAGCCATCTCGATTATCTCTCTTTTTCCAGCGAACAAATGATTGCACTATCTATTCGTTTTTCGGAAACATACTTGATTGACGCAACATATAGCATAAACAATCTAAGGATGCCATCATTTTGTGTTTATGGTGTATCAAATGTGGGATTAAAGTCATTAAAAACTTTCCCGGTCGTCTTTTCTTGGATTACTAGCGAAAAGGAAGAAATTTACTCTTGGTTTCTTCAAACTCTTCGAATTAATTTAAATGACATTTCTGAGGATACCATCTTTGTTAAGGATTAATGCACTGCTTTGATGAACCTGTTAGACAAGCAATTTCCCAAAACCAAAAAGATGCTTTGTCGGTGGCATTTGCTTAATAATTTGGATAAAAACTGCATAGGAAAGGTTATTTTACTGTATTTTATAAGCTTAAATATATCTATAGTTCTTATTCAATCATTAAAGTATCCAGTCAATCTCTTGTCCAACTTATAAGCGTCTACTGCCACCTTCCAGTCATTCGAAACCAGTACTTTCTTACAGTGTTTCTAACACTTATATATCTCATCCATTATTTTGATCAAGTAAGATATGGCCACTGTATTAACAAAAAAATTTACTTGAAAGATGATATCGATAGATGTACTGACAAAAACAAGAATTCATGTATCTCAGAAGGAAAAATGCATGGGTTTGATCTGCAAAAATAAATTCACCAAGTACTAGCTTATAAAAAAATTATCTTATTGAGAAAAGGCTAACAGTGTAAGAAGCTTGCTGATCATGTTGATATAGTCGCACTAAAGGCAGAAATTAGGTTGATGTCAAAATATACTTAAGGTTAGCCACATTACTTTGTGAACAACCAAGATTCAATTAGACTAATTGTATGCAAAGAATGTCAAATAGGATGGTAGTATTATCGAGATATTTGTCAACTTAACCCAGAAGCTGCCCAACCATGAACTTCTCTCTTATGCTGGAAAAACGGAGCTCATCGTGAACTTTCTTGATCACATTCTTTTTCCCATCTTTCATTACTCTGATAATAACAGGCTCCTAGTATGACTTAATTGAAAAGATGAAAGAACTGCAGTATGCGACTATGATGGAAATATCAAACATATTGCTGTCAAGATCGAGCCATTTTTAAGAATATTGTGTGGTTTGGATAATACCGAGGTGCCAAGGTATTTTACCGAGAAATTGTGTGCAACATTAATCCATAAAAAAAACACAGAAGAGAAGAAGAAAAAAAAAAAAAAAAGAAACGAAATAAAGACAAAGTAATTTACAACCCATCCTTTCTTTTTTGAATGAATATCTATTGCTTGGTTTTTACACTAGAAGATGTTAAAAGAAAAATGGTTTTTAAGTCTAGCGCTGTTTGAATAGAATAGACTTCCTCTCAATTAAACATCTTTTTTTTTATTCTTTCTTTCTTTTTCTTTTTCTTCTTCCTCTTCATTATCATCGACGCACCAATGATATGTGTCTGCTATTGATATTGTCATCACTTTTGGCAATTCACACAGTCTTTTGTATACCCTTTGAATGTACATTTCCATGTATCAATAACCAAGTATGTGAGATAACGAATAATTTTATGAGATGTAATGAAAGGACAAACAGCACAGAGTAAGAAATATACACATATATACATAAAGTGATCTAAATGGTGTCATACACAATTTAGATGGATCCTGAGAAATGCAACGTCGTTACCAGAATTTGTAGGTAACACAGTCGTTATTGGCCAGTCATGTACACGAGTACCTATGCCCAATACTACTTGGCACCCTATAGGAACCTACGATGAATATCTCAGCAACTGTCAACAATCTGCATACTGCGAATTGACATCTTTATGTGTTCGAAAGCTGACACACGGTGAGGTCTGTATGTCGTCCAATCAATGCGCTCATCTGTCGTGTATCAACCAAACCTGTCAGATCGGACAGTCTTCCTCAAACACGAACACAGTTTATATAGTGTTGTATGTTGTTGGATCTGTGTTATTTGTAGTTATCGTGGCATGTATATATCTCGTAGCAAGAAAAAGAAAGAAGAGAAGACAAGAAGACGTGCCTTTACCCAAACCCGACAATCAACATGTATTTGACGTGCTGGATCGTAACTTCAATAATGATTCTGTTCAAAGGCTTTCTGACGATAAGCCTCCACCTCCTTATTCACCGTAAAACAATAAATCTGTAGCTTAAATATTAACGGTAGCCTACTAAATACAGTTCCAACATCCAAGTAATTGTTCCCAGTCGCTCTTGGGTTAAAACTAGGTCATGTGCCTTTGTTATTTTAAAACAATAAAGCATTCCTACTTTCTCGATCAAATTAAAGCCAGTATCATTATAGGTAGGGTATTCATATTTATCTTAGCATTAATTTGAAAAAAAAAAAAAAAATCGAACACTCGGTGCGCAAACTGTCAATTCCCAAAAAACATTTAAAGCAATTGAAATCCCGTTTTTCGATATTCTTTTTCTCACGGCTTTCAAGAATTCTCTTTTTCTCCTTTTTTTTTTTTTTTTTTTTTTTTTTTTTTTGCATGAAATATATTCAGTCAGTTCTTAAACTTTCCAATTCTATCTTTCCTTCTCCAGTTATCCGCCGGACCTTTTCTTCTACCCGCCTAGATCTTGATGATTTTCAGTTTATAGCCTATGCAGCCTGGCATCCCAAAACAAGACAGAAACAACAAGAGAGCAATATACCTTATTGGAAACAAGTCCACCGAACAGGTAAAGTAGATGCGGGAGAAGACGCCTTTTTTCAGACAAAGACGGCCCAGGGGCTTGCGATCGGTGTAGCCGATGGTGTGGGCGGATGGGCTACACTTGGTGTAAATCCAGCTCTTTTTTCATGGTCTCTGATGGACGCTGCAGCCCGGGTGGCTAGACACGAGACTGAAGCCTGTGGAATTTTAAGGGAAGCATTTGATGAGATCACTGCACAGGCCAAGGTGGTAGGGAGTAGTACGGCTTGTGTGCTCAATCTGTCTAGGACGGGTGAGATGACGACTTGTAATCTGGGCGATTCAGCCTTTTTTTTAGTGAGGGATAGGAAACTGATATATAAGAGTGCAACTCAACAACATCATTTCAATTGCCCGTAAGGTGTCTTTACTGAAAAAAAAAAAAAAAAAAAAAAAAAAAAAAACAGTACTAATGTCTGTAGTTATCAGTTGACTATTGTACCTGATAGCTATCCAAACAGAGATGCACTCGTCAAAGATACGCCCGAAAATGCAGAGAGCGGTCGATTTCGTTTAAAACGTGGGGATTTGATCTTGTTGGCTACAGATGGATACTTTGATAACATGTATCCAGAGGAAACACTAGACATCATTAACCAATCGCTAGACTCGATACACACACAAGATATGGAACTAATCAATACTCATATCCGAAAACTAGCCAATACACTCACTTCCAAAGCACGCCGACTCAGTCTGGACCCAAGTCGGATGAGTCCCTGGGCAGAAGAAGCTCAGGCTTATGGAAGCAATTATAGAGGGGGGAAAATGGATGATATTACTTGCATTGTCACTCTTGTTCAATAATAACAATAATAATAATAAAAAAAAAAAAAATTTAATTTTCAAAAGCTATACTGGGATCGTGCCCATAGGTTGGCCATAAGGAAGCAAAAAAGGTCATTAATCCTCTTTTACATGTATTCCAAAATGTGGCGGGAGGGATATTTTCGTCTGAGGATGCTGTTTCGCTTGATGTTGGTGTTGTATTGAATCGCTCCGCAAAGACTCTCAATCGACCTGTTTGATAAGCAAAAAAGCCAAAGGCAAGTAAATGATAAAGAATCATTTGCCAAACACTCGCTCCTTGACACAACATAAATAAAAGTATCGACAACTTGAGTACAAGCCAAATGGTCGTCATCTGGTTAGGATTGGCTCGCCAGCGAAAGGAAAAATCAGGTTGTGCTGCCACTGCTGCTGCTGCTGCTGCGGGTGGTGTTTGCATTGGGGTATGAGGTACCTGTGTAGGTACAAGAACAGGGGCAAGAAAGTATTGTCCACTATAGATAGGTTATTATGACAATGGTTGTTTAGTGTGCTTACTTTATGGCTACAAGGTGATAACCATTGTGTAACATTGGTTCCAAAGCAGGTTGAGCGGGCAAATTGTTGTCCATAATATGTGTAGGTTGTGGTTGAGGTATGGATTCGGGTGCAGCAGTAGTACTAGTACTCGCATTGATTGTGGAAGTAGTGGCGGTAGGGGTAGTGGTTGACTTGGAGGATGGTTTAAGAACCAAATGAAAAGTGGGTTCGATATCGCTGTTTGCCTATACGTTATCGTTGAGTATAAGATATGGGTATAGTCTAAACACTATACTTTGTTAAGGATAGTATCAATAATCTCTGTGTCTTCTAATAATCTGCCACTGTAAATAATACGCTGGTCAGAACAAGCAGGTTGTTGTGGATGAGACAGTTGAATGGCTTGTTTTAAAGAAGAAATAGTGGCATCAGTATCTACTCTGATGGGTAATGTCTCTTCCAGAGAAGGTGAACGAATCTTGATGATTAGTCCTTTTTCATTCATTTTAAATTGTAAAACAAATGGAAAAAAAAAAAGAGAAATGTTCCGGAGACACAAATAAATGTACATTTGCCACGTTAACCAATCATTTAAAATGAACTACAAGAACACTACATATGAAATTATCGTTCAAAATAAAGTACGAGAACACTACACTATGGAATTATCATTCAGAAAAGGGGATAGAAAGGGAGAGAAAGGAAACTAACTTTCTTTTTTATTCTAAATGCTGCATCATGGCAGGACTACTATGAATTCGAGTTGACTTTAACCGCCTTGACCTTGCTACAGAAGCAGCTGCGGCAGAAGATAAGGGAAGAGAAACCAAGATGGCAGTAGCAGGTCTAACCAAGGTGACTGTCGTATCTTCATCTTCACTTGATTCATGAGAACTCCAGGTAGGACAGCTGCTGGCTAGGCTTTTTGTGTCATCTTCATGACGATGGAAATCATGCACAGGGGACTGTGAGTGATTTTGAAACATATGTCGTGGTGGCAAGGCTAGTTGACTGAATCGAAAGGTGGGTTGGATAAATGATGCTATCTCGCTTTCGTCTTCCTTGTCGTAAGCACACAAGAGATCATATTGGGACACATTAGGCAAAGAGGATATTCTGGTGGGACGAGCATCACCAAACAAATTAAATGCGGTATGCGTCGATGATCTTAGTTTTGAGCGTAATTTAATTAATTTGGATGCACTCTGTAGTCTTGACAAACGATGATCTCTTAATGAAGGAAACAAAAGGGAAGGTATATCATCATCACTTGGTACTCCAGACATTATTGAAAAGAGAAGAAAAAGGCCAAATTTCCAGGGAATATAAGTAATGATATGGCAAAGGGGAGTAAAGACTCCTGCAGAAGCCATTTTAGTGACACAATTGTTGTACTACAGTTTATCTGTCAAAGTGGGTAGAATACAGAAATGAATTTATTTACAATTGACCTTTTTTTTTTTTTTTTTTTAGAATCAAACATTCATGGTTATGTCTCTTTTACAGATTGGACACTAGTAAATGTTAGCAATCATTTACAGTCAATATTCTTACCAATTTCTTTTGGGTCGTCAACCAAGCATCGACACATGAGGTATGAAATTGATGATTACATGGGAGTAGACGCAGTTCAGTTCCTTTTTGGTATTCCTCTAAACAAATCGCACATCCTTCTTCATCATGTTCTTTTTCGCTAAATATTTTAATAGAAAGTCTTGAAACAGCCGAGGCTGGCGCTAGCTCCTTTCTTCGTCTCACGTTCTCTCTTATCTTCCAGAATGCGTAAACAAAGGTGAGCATGATACAAGGTGATATCATAATAATAAATAATATGTCTGCAAAAGGCCTAAGAAAAAGAAAAAACTTAATAACTAACGTTTTCAATCGCTTATTTACCAATTCAGGTGTATTTCGTCCAGTTGCAGCACAGCCATAAGCGGTGATTCTAATAGTTGTGTCAGATGCAATACCCTTTTGTATTCATCTCTTGCTAAAAATACACTTGGTATCAAAACATCGGATGTATCACCTATCAACCATGAGTCTTTTTTTTTTTTTTTTTTTATCTCGCCACCATTTCTTACCAGAAGAATACATCGTCACTTGTTCTGATCTTTCTGGATCGCCTACAATTACTGCAATTGCTCCACTTTCCTGCATCGTTCTTATTTTTGTAATAAACGAACATTCTCCTCGCTTCACAAGCGCAATCCAATCAGTACATGGTGCTTCTACGATACTGCAGCCCATAGGGTCTGCTACAGGCTCTATCAGGAAGCCTAATTTACCGTTGGGCGAAATCCTCGGTCCAAAGGCTGCGGGGTGATCAAGAAAGGTTTCATTGGATATCTAACTGGCTTTAGTACATTGATTGTTTAGATTGTCATCTACCAGAATAAGTGTCGATGCATGACTAAACGGAATACACAAGATAAATAAACCGAGGAGCCACATGGTACAATGAAGAAAAAAAAGAAAGGGAGAGAAAAAAAAAAAAAAAAAAAGAAAGAAAATGTGTGGAAATACACACAATAACACTTTACAACTCCGGTACACATTTATGCCTTCTTTTGTTCAAAAAGTATCCGTTTAAAGACAAAGTGAAACAAAAAGAGACAACGGAAACATGAAGATTCAACTGATAAGATCCTGTTTTGTTAAAAGCATTTTTATGTTTCTTATTTTGTGCGAGCTGTTATTTCCGAATATCCTAAACCTGGCATTAATTATTTAAACAATGAAATTCATAATGAAATGTCAGTAAAATCTTGGAAGGGAATTTTTGATAAAAGAACCCTTTAATATGAGGGATGTACTAATCCCTGATCCTTCTTTGAACGCGCAAGTTTAATTAATTTCATCAATTCATTTTTTTTTTTTTTTTTTTTTTTTTTTTTATTTCGTTGGCACACAAGTTACTTTAACGACAATCCCCGCCAAGCGACTCTTAGCATGAAGTGTGGCTTTATTAAATAAAATCATTTATGGAAACGATGGGACAATTCAAAGCAATTAAACTACTCGTAATTATTCAAAATAAAAAACCATTTGCAAAAGTCACAAGAATGCCAGACACTTGATTTAAATTACTTGATACCAACGCAAATCTCGATGCAACAAAACATCAATGCCTTTTTTACAGATTGGGCACTAAGTAAAACGTTAGGACTAATTCACAGTCACTATTTTTTTTACCAGTTTTTTTTGAGTGATAAACTCAGGATCTACACATGAAGTGTGGAATTGGTGGTTACATGGTACCAAACGTAGTTCACTTCCTTGTTGTTTCTCTTCTAAACAGACCATACACCCTTCTTGTACTTGCTCCTTTTCTCTGAATGTGCTGATATGTTCCTTTTCACTAAAAACCTTAATAGCAAGCTTGGAAACCTCTAAATTTGGTGTTGATTTTTTTCTTTGTTTCCTACTCTTCATCGCATCCTTAAACCCGTAAACGATCATGATGAGCGAGATCACAAATAACAACTTTTCAGAAAAAGACAAATTAGAAAACAATATATCAAAAAGTGACCTAGAGAGAAAGAGAACTCAGCAACTAAAAAAATATAACTGCTATTTACCAATTCAATTTTGCTTTGTGTTTTGTTTTATCATTTTTCAGCATAGTCTCGAGTGGTAATTTTGATAATTGTGTTAGATGCAATACTCTTTTGTATTCATATTTTGCCAAAGATACACTCGGTATCAAAACATCGGATGTGTCACTATCATGACACATATTTGTAAGCTTTCTTTCTTCTGGATCGCCAACGATCACTGCAATTGCTCCACTTTTTTGCATCATTCGTATTTTGGTAAGGAATGTACATTCTCCTCGCTTCACGAGTGCAATCCAATTAGAACCTGGTGCTTCTACAACACTACATCCCATAGGGTCTTCTGCAGGCTCTGACAGGAATCCTGATAGGCCGTTGGCCGGGATGCTTGGTCCAATACATGAGCATCCATCAATAAAGGTTTCGTTGGATGCCTGATTCGTTTTAGTATATAGTTTCTTTAGATAATCACCTACCAAAAGATGCGTGGATGCATAACTAAAAGGAACGAAAAAAAAAAAAATGAATAAACCGAGAATCCGCATGATTAAAGAAAATAAAAGAAGAAAAAATGCGTGAAAACACACAAAATAACACTTTTACAATTCAAGTACACGTTTGTACCTTCTACTGCTTAGCAATTTTTACTTCTTTTGGTTGTGATTGTTGTACACGACTGACACAATGGACAACTTTTAAAGCACAAAAAGAAATAAGAAGTATTCACTGCTACACAAAGTTCTATCTAACTGTAAGAGGTAAAAAGGAACAAAAAGAATTCTCTTGTTGAATTTATTTCTGTAATAATATTTATGTATAAGTTGTGCAACTCTTACACTAACAATACACACTTCTTTAATTCATTTTAACTTTTACCATCATTGAGGCTTCAATGAACTGGAAATAACGTCTATTTGAATACGTATTTGTGAGATTTTTATGCAAAATAAAAGACAAAAGAGAATTGCGAACAGTCACCATTATTCAAGGTTTACAAGATTTTAACTTTTTTTTTTTTTGTTATTTAAAAGTAAAGAATACTCAACTCTAAGAAGCTATTTGAAATTCAAGATAAGTTATTTATGCTAAAATCCTTATTAAAAAAAAAAAAAAAAAAAAAAAAAAAAAAAAAAAAAAACACACACACACACACACTCACAGAATAGATATATTTGACTTGACGTTGTTGTAAAATCTTGCGTATCACAAAATGTTTAGGGTTCTTTTTGTGTAAGAATCGATCTGTGACTGATATATAGGGATACTACGAAAGGCCAAAGAATCATAAGCTGTTGTCATCTTGACGCTTATATCGTCCAAAAGATCATTTTGAATTCTACTGACAAAAACCATAAGGGAACCTTGATACTCTTGATCGTGTATCGGCCTGGTATGATGTGTCCAAGTATGTTTGGTTTATATGGACTGATGGCATCAACAGTTAGAAATCATGCAATGATTAAAAATATACCCAATTTGTTAAAGAAAAGAAAAAGGGAGAATCAGTGTTTCATTGGATTTTCTTGTAAAAATAAAAATAAATAAAAAAAAAAAAGCCATCATCTGAATTTTAGACGTCAAATTAGCCTGTATGTACGCCTAATTGACTAATTGATTGATATTTGCAATATAATATTGAACAGGTACCCATAATTATTGTATTAAATCATCAAACGTGGTTTATTTGAATATAAATTACCATTCTATATTCATATCTAGTTAATAAGAGAAGCAATTTTATAATTTATTTACCAAAACTCTCGTTCTTGTAGGTCTCTTTGAAATTAGTTCGCTTAATTTTGCATCTACTACGTCTTTAAATATAGCATCAGATGAATTCTTTATAAAGGTATTATCGGATATCGTAGGCTCGGTGGCTAAGGAGAGAGCAGATTCCTTCTTGATTAGAAATGAATCATTTATAGTCGAGAGTGGAATAGAATCTGTTTTGGGTGTATGTTGTTTTGATGGTTCAAGGGTATCGCTGGTCTGTTGTATCATTAAAACTCTTTAAACTATGTATATATATGTATATAGCTTACTATTATTATCTCTGATCGAACACTATCTGAACCTATATACAAGTCAGAACAATAAAAATAAAATGACAATCAAAATATTTACCTACGTGATAGGTATGCTATAATATACAGAAAGAATAAATCATTTGCTTTATTAATTGATGACTTACCCGAAAGTCAGTAGGATTTCCAATCATGGAAATATCAATTTTTTTAGATGAAGAGTGTCGAGATATCTTGTTAGCTTTAATACGCATAACATCATCTACTTTTGACAAATTGATTCCCATAATTTTTATATAAAAGAGAGAGAAAGAAAAAAAATAAATAAATAACGGTTGGAGATAATTAGAATTCTTTACCTAATTATACTCTCACTCTCTTGACATTTCTTAGAAAAAGAAAAAAAAAAAAAAAAAGAGGCTTCTTGATAATAATGAGTTCTGATTCTATCTTTTGTATATACACTATATACAGTGACTTCAAAAATTGTTTCAGTGTTTGAAAAACGCCGCACTTTTAAGGTTGGACAAGCCAATATCTGTAATACATGTTTCTTCTTCAAATATATTATTATTTTGTCCATTTTCTTTCATATGTAAAATCGACAGTTTGATTGTTGGAGATTCATCACTTAAAAAATTTATTCAAAACCCTTGGTGCACTGAAACAATTTTTAAACTGGTGTAAAAAATATTAACATCTGGTGTTTCCACCGTTTGCATTTATTACAGCCTCCACTCTCACTGGCATACTATCTATATATTTACAACAAATATCTTCGTCGAACGTCTCCCACTCTACTTTCACTCCTTCCCACAGCTCATGTACACTTGTTGCCCTTCTATCATATTGAGCTAACTTGATCTTCAAATGTCTCCATAAATGTTCAATTGGATTGAGGTCGGGCGACTGCGAAGGCCAAAGAAGCACCGTATATCCTTTTTCTTCTGCTAAATATGCCTTTGTGGACTTTAATGTGTGTTTGGGATCATTGTCCTGCTGAAAGATGAAATTGTTTTCATCAATACCGCGGCGATTCAGTGATTCTTCAAGCTTCGTTTTCAGTATGTTGATATAATCAGCCGCGTTCATTTTGCCATATATATCGCCTATGGAGCCAACACCACATGAATTCATACAATCCCAGACCATCAAACTTCCTCCTCCATACTTAACTGTTGGAATTACATGATGTGGCTGTAATGGCCCACCTGACAAATTCCAGTAAAACTCGACTCCATCTGAGCCCCATATGTTGATTTTCGACTCGTCCGAAAACACAACTCTTCTCCAGTCTTCTACCGTCCAAGATCTATGGGCATTTGCCCATTTCAATCGTTCTTTTTTGTGTTGAACGGACAAAGCAGAGCATTTTGGAAACGTATGAAACTTGAGGAAAAGGAGTTGGTCATGAAGACTTGGTGTGAATATTTTTGTTTTTACTGTTTTTTTTGTTTGATATGTACTTAATAGTAGTCTAACGTCACTTATTGATAGGTCATTAAACAAACGTTTGAAAACCAAACATGATAATCATGATGATAATGGCACTGATAATAATACTCAAGAGGTAGTGTATATTCGGTTTTCTTTCTTAGCATATGCATTGGGAATTTTGAGTATGTATGTTTTACATACAAAACTAACATATTTTTTTTTAGACTGACTGGGAGTGGGATTTTTCCAACCTACCTGAATTACAACACGACCAACAACTCAACCAAGACAACGATGAATGGGACAGTGACGACCAAGAACAAGAAGATCCTGCATCTGATTTATCAATTCCTCATCATATTGGAAGAAAAGGAAATTACAATTTACTTGAAGAATTAGAAGACCCAGAAGAAGATGAAGATACCTGTAGTGTTGAAGGTTATGATGCATGGATGGTAGAAGAATTAAATGTCTTGGATGAATGTATCAAGTATACAGATTATTGTTTCTCCAAATTAGAACCAAAGAAATTGGATGATGTTGGCATTCTGTAAGTACTTTTTTAAACAGTGGCATATGAACAGAAATGATAATCGTAAAGCATCAATTGAATATGAACTATAAATAACCCAGTGCTTTGAACAACATCTATTTGTTCACAGAATTTATCTCATCATCAGTATCACGACATTTCGGACGAAACGATCTACATCAAAAAATAATCAAAAGTCTTGACTTGTATCGAAATCTTCAACAGCCAAACCCAATAGTTTATAGTTGGTGTGTTAAAGCTGCTTCTGTAATGATATATAGTAATATAATCAAACGAAAAAGTACATTGAAGTTGATGATATATATATATATATAAATAGACCACGTACGTAGATTAGCGCACATTACAAGTTGACAGCGTTGGATTCTTAAATCAAGGATTGGAATCTAAAAATGATTTAGATTTGATGGTAGCCAACGTGCTTCACCGAATGTAAGTAATATATACTATACAGGCTGGATCATAAAGTAGAAAACAAAAATATTGAGAAACAATCAAAACTAATGTCTCTATCGTTTAGTCTTCCTGCAATTAAAATCAGCGGCTATGCTGAAGGTCGAGGAGAAGACTCTTTTGTCCACGATGTGCTTGGTCCCCTCCTTGATGTTATTTTTCTGTAGTGATATCAACATAAAGCATTTCTGGTAAGCCAAAATACAAAATAATATCACTTGATACACATACATCTTTATACTGACCTATTTGATAATATTTAATTTTTGTTGAAAGGGCCAATGTAAGCCTCACACCAATGCATAAACACATAAAGCCCGATTTTGGCATTTACGCCAATGGATTGTCACAAAGGTTTGTTGTTTTGGTTGCTGAGGTAAAACCTATCGAAAGCTGTCAAAAGCTGGAGAATGACAAGGTCAAACTTGGAAAAGAGATGAAAATTATGATAAATGAGTTGTTTGATGTCGGGATCCAAGATCCAGTAGTCTCTGGAATCTTGGTCATGGATGACCATTTATACTTTTATACAATGCATCTTGGTGGGCCCAAGACATACATCTTGACTGAACTTTCATCCACCCCAGTGACCAAGTCAGCAGACAATCTTGTTTTAATTCCATCCATTGTATCTAAACTTGTCCAGCTTGAGGTTATCTCAACAAAATAATGCAATTAAGGGAGTTAACAATTACCTATTTCATATTTCTTCAGGATTTGTCTATTGCTATGGCAGAAAAAATTCATGACCACGCTAAAGCAATTAGAGATGGAAAGACACTTAAAAAAAGCTCAGTTCCAAAAACTTGGCTAAGCAAGGAGTCATATAGACTTGAAAGAACTAACGAAACGAAACAAAAATAAAGATGTGCGATTTCTTTTCTTTCAAGTTTAACTATCCCAACAATGTCTCTATTGTATCAGCCTTCCCATATTCATCAGTTACATGTTGTCTTTTACTCTAGCTTTTTATATAAGTATTGATATCTCTCATTTTTCAGTAGTAAATCAAAGGGTTTTATAAAAATATGTGTTTATTCTTTGTAAATGACGGAATTTTGCATATTTCCTTTATTCATTTTATATAGCTGGTAGTCATATCCACGGATCTCTTCTAAAATTACACCACATAAAAATCAACATAAAAAGTGTATTCCGTTTTTTTCCTTGACAGCTTGTTTATACAAACAATTCATCTAAAAATTGATGGGAGTTTTTGTACTTGACGAATCCGTACTAAACCCTAGAAAGAAACATCAGACTTTTCAGGCGAGACAAATCCAGTGCTAGTCTTCAGTAGATCCGTATGACCCCTTTCTAGTTGTTACATTGGCTAGATAATAACAACCAGAAATGGCAGTCCATCTTCTACAGTTAAATTGGCATTCTCTTTCACATTTGTAAGTCAACAATTGTCAGATTTCGTCCTCGCAACGTTATATAAGATATTAGAATGGATTTTAAAGTTTCATAGCCTCTCAAAAATATACCTTTTACTCTAGTAGTTGTTGAAAGTTGTTGAATCATTCATCAAAAAGAGCATTAGCGCCGTTAGCCAGACCAGGGCCTTTTAAGACCTCCAACGCTTACCACATTGACCACAGACTAGAAGGTGTATGGAATTGTTGAACAGTCTGCTCTAATTGATGTTTGTAGGCGAACCAAATCCAAAGATAGCTTTCAATGGATAAAGCTTCTTTCTCTGCATTTGTGAAAATTAAACACGACAGAGGTAACCCTTCATTCCCCTAGGACGTAAAATTCAAGTTTGAACCCACTTGAATACACCACGTGTAAGCTGCTTTTAAAACATACCATCACTGAAAAACCTGATTGTTCAAATGAGATACGATATAGTGTTGCGGTTACAAACAGAGGCATCAAAGGAACTTGCATTTTGGCTGGTTATATTTAAACCATTTACATAGGTTGAAGGAAAGCGAAAATTATATTTATGAGAATAGTTAAATGTCACCCCCCCCCTTAAATTTCCTTTTTTGTACTATTCGTCACCTCCCTCATTTTTTTTGGCACAGAGTTGTCCATTATAACTATAAATTGCCATTTCAAGGTCGAAATAAATTTCTCTCAGGAATTGATTGAGACCTTCGGAACCAGAAAAGGAAAGATAAAGTGCTATGATCTTACTTTATTTATCATTCGATCATTTTTGAGTCACAATTAATTTTTTTTTTTTTTTTTTTTTAAATATCTAGAATATACATAATACTATTTCTTCTTTGATCTTCTTTTTATCGTTCGGTCATTACCACAAGAAAGTTAGCATCATTTGCATCTCACTTATTTGTTATGTCAGTCCCAGAGAGTGAATTTAGCGCCTTACAACAACAAGTGCAACAGCAACAACAGCTATTACAGCAAATTTTAGCTTTACAACAACAACAGACGACCCACCAGCAACCAATGTCTGAATCTGAGGATGTTATGGAGGAGCATCTCCATTCGCTCCCAGTCAAAATGGATTATTCTTGGTCCCCTCCCCCAGCTCTTTCAGAGTATCTTTGTATGGATGCAAATTTGTTTTTGACAGATCTCATGCCTGCGAAGGCTCATACTGAGTTAATTGAGCAGTATCCACCCCAAAGACATTTGTCCTATGTGCCCCCACAAACGGTACCATCTGCCTTTGAGCAAATGAATGCTCAACAAAAGTCAATGGATAGTCTCTTAAAGCACCAGCAGTACGTGTTATCCGCTGTCCTTCGTCCTTTGGATGTGCTTGCCCTTGAGATCAGCAGTGAGAGTGGCAACCCTCATGTCGATCGTTTCCTCACTATGGTGAAACATACTAGGCAATTGCTACTACACTCTTTGGCTTCCATGACTCAATCCCGTCGAAATATTGCTTTCAAATCTATCAACAGGTCATTTCATGCCCCGGAACAGGAGAGACAAGATGATTTTATTATGCCACCAGAGGAATTTCAGACTAGTGTGTCTAAACAACATGCTATTTCCAAGTCCCTTTCTGAAGCCCAGAAGTATTACAAAGGAAAGCGTTTGTCCAACTCCTCTTCTTTCTCCAACGGCCCACCCCGGTCGTTTTTTCGGCAGGGTCCATCGTCTCAGCACGGTGGTTCCCAATTCAACAACGGCAACAACAACATCAACCTCAACCGACCCAACCGACCCAACAACGCACCATTCCAACCAAACAAACCGCAACTCAACCGGTACACCAATCAATCCGGTTCCAACAAATCGCAACAGACGACCGCACGCCAGTAGGTGGGCGTCTCAGCCAGTACTCCTCCGCATGGACCCGACTTTCCGGAAGCTACTGGCTCACCAGCATCATACAAAACGGGTTCAAAATTCCTTTTCGACATCCACCACCACTATCCCATCGACCAATCCCAATCATCCCATTTTCTTCCGACCAAATTCCACTTCTCGACCAAACAATTCAGGATCTCTTATCCAAAAATGCAATCGAAGCAGTTCAGCATCCTTCCCCCGGCTACTACAGCTCAATTTTTGTAATACCGAAGAAGGACAAAGGCTTCCGACCTGTCTTCAATCTGAAGCGTCTCAATCAGTACCTAGAAGCCCCGCATTTCAAAATGGAAACTTTAAAAGAGGCTTCATTATTAATACAAC
Organism: Rhizopus stolonifer B9770; assembly: GCA_000697035.1. NCBI lineage: Eukaryota > Fungi > Mucoromycota > Mucoromycetes > Mucorales > Rhizopodaceae > Rhizopus > Rhizopus stolonifer. The sequence continues at coordinate 22,711 of JNDS01005567.1, forward strand.
CAAGCAATTATCTGACCTCTATAGATTTATCCGACGCTTTTCTCCACATTCTTGTTCACCCAGAGTATCGGAAATACCTTCGATTTCACTGGAAGGGTGTTACTTACCAATACCGGACAACACCCTTCGGTTTATCCTTAGTGCCTTGGCTTTTCACAAAAATTTGCCGACCGATCCTACAATGGGCCCGTCAGCAAGGGATACGAATCAGTGCATATATCGACGACTGGGTCATTGTAGCAGACAGCTTGGAAACCTCCCGTTATCACACGTATCAAGTCCTACAGAAACTAACGACACTTGGATGGAAGATCAACCTCTCCAAATCAATTCTGACACCGAATCAACAATTAGATCATCTCGGCTTCAGATTGAATACGGTCACCATGACAGCTCAGCTACCCCAACAGAAGATTCGCGATATTCGACGCTCCATCAATCAGGTACTGAAAAACCCCTTGCAAACGCCTCGAGTGATTCACAGTCTGACAATGCGGATACAGGCGGCCACTTTTGCCCTTCTTCCGGCACGCCTATACACCAGACAGCTTCTCTTTTTCAAGAATCGCTTTGTGAAGCATCCACAAGATTGGGACATTCCGACCTCGCTACCCGAACCTTGCAAGGCCGAGCTGCTTTGGTGGTTCAACAACCTACACAAGTGGAATGGACGTTCAATTCTTCCAACGACACCAACCGAAACCATCTATGTCGACGCGAGCGATTCGGGTTGGGGATGCCACTACAAAAAACAAAGGATTCATGGGTTTTGGACTCACCAGGAATCCCAGATGTCGATCAATTGGAGGGAATTGAAGGCGGCTTTTCTGGCCCTACAATCCTTTCCTCACTTACACCACAAAACGATTTTACTCAGAACAGACAACACTACATCACTCAGTCATATCAACAAGTTTGGGGGGTCTCGGGTACCAGCTCTCAACACACTGGCAACAGAGCTTTGGACCTGGTGTCTACAGAGAGGTATCACAATTCAGGCGCAGCATATACCAGGAAGAGAAAACGTAGTTGCCGATCAGGAGTCCAGACGCACGTTCACCAAAAATCATTGGCAGATACATCCCAGACAGTTTCATATACTTCAACAGAGACTCGGCCGACATTGTGTCGATTTGTTTGCGGACAGGACGACATCCCTGTTACCAAAATACGTCTCGTGGAAGCCCGATCCGGGGGCGATTGCAGTGGATGCGTTCAGTTTGAATTGGAGTCAGTTCCGTCGACCTTGGGCGAACCCGCCTTGGAATCTAATCACACGCACTCTACACAAGATTCTCCAGGATCGAGTAACCTTGATAACAATGGTAGTCCCGCATTGGACCAGTGCGCTCTGGTATCCTCTCCTTCAGCGCCTTGCGATATCCAAACCACTCCTTCTCTCTGCCAGTCATATCAGGTGCTGCAGTCCACTGACCCCCTTCCCCTTAAAGAACGATTGGAAACTGTCCGTCTGGCAGCTCTCAGGTCAAAGTTTGTAGATACTGCTCTGTCGGTTTCTGCTCAACAACTGCTCACAAAGCGTCTTACTGAGGACTCGCCCACGACTAGAGCATACAAGCATGCTCAGCTCGCCTTCGTCGAATGGGCCGAAGAACATTCAGTCTCTCTCACCGACTTTCAGGCTACGGATTTGGTTAATTTTCTTTCGGATATCAAGTTTCGTCGTAACCTCCACCATAATACTCTCAAAACTTGGCGCTCTGGTGTTCTTCGCTTTCATCGCAACCAAACTAACATGGCCAACGACCCTGTTATACAAGCATTTTTTACGGCATTGTGCGCAGCGGCTGAACCGATTCCCATCCACAGACCAACGGTGGACTTGACTCCCACCTTTACTTTTTTGAAAAGGCTTGATTCGGTCACTTGTTCTTTCAGGCGTCTTCAACAAAAAACGGCCTTTCTCTTGGCAATGGCGACTTTTCTTCGACCTTCGGATTTGTCCCGAATTGACTTGACCTCGATGGACATTGATCCTGCTGATTCCACCCTTACTTTCAACATTGTGGCACCCAAAGAAAAACGCAAAGGGCAGAGGATCATCAAACCAGTCCTAGTTCACCCTCACACGGACCCTCATCTGTGTCCGGTTGTTGCTTGCACCACCTTACGCGATCACCCTTTTGCTCGAGACAAACGTCCCCCTTCGGTTTTATTTGTCAATTCCCATTCGCCTGCTGTTGCTGTTAGAACCACCACCATTTCCTCCTGGTTACGACAACTCATTCGACTTTCGACTTCGGAAACTAGGGTTAGCGTACGTTCCTTGGCCTCATCGTTGGCGTTGCGGGTCGGCATTTCTCGTGAGGATATACAAACTCTAGGTAATTGGCAGTCGTCCCTTACATTTGACACCTTTTATCGGCGGGAGCATATGACTACGGTGGACTTTACAAACAGGCTGATTTCTACTTCTACTGGCAGCTTTCCGGTGACTGAATCTTTACCGGACACGGACTCGGAGGACGAAGAGTTTTTCGACGCAAAGGACGCTTAATCTGAAGTAGCACTTTATCTTTCCTTTTCTGGTTCCGAAGGTCTCAATCAATTCCTGAGAGAAATTTATTTCGACCTTGAATTGATAAATAGACCAGAGGAACAAGAAAAGGAAAGATAAAGTCCCCGCCCACCATCCCTTGACCTCACTTGAAGATCAAAGAAGAAATAGTATTATGTATATTCTAGATATTTAAAAAAAAAAAAAAAAAAAAATTAATTGTGACTCAAAAATGATCGAATGATAAATAAAGTAAGATCATAGCACTTTATCTTTCCTTTTCTTGTTCCTCTGGTCTATTTATCAAATTTTGATGACGAACATATACTGTTATTGTACGTGTTGGGGCTTTTACTTGTCCTAGTCGTGGTTTAAGTCTTTGTTTAATAATTAAAACGCGTGTTGTACAATCACAACTTTCTCTTCCTTTTGTAAATCATAAAAACAATAAAGCAGTTTCAGATTCCAAGCTTTATCAAAGATGATGACTTTCAAGATCCCATTCCAATGAGAAATACAAAACTTACTATTATCTCTGTTGGTTCCGAACGCGCTTTTAAAAACTTTTTTTTTTTTTAAAAAAAAAAAAAAAAGAACGATCCTCCTATACGTCCTGAAGGCTGGGTTTGTCTTCCTATTTCAAGTGATGAGAGATTTCAATATCTTAGTTCAATTGAAGATACCATCTATAACTGGACTGACAACGAGAATATTATATCAGTCAGATCAAAGTTTTGATGATAGAGGATTATTTTTGACGTGCAAATATAGCAGTCGTTACAAGAAGATTAAGCTTGACACATATGCCAAACGACAAGGCACTGGTTTTAAGTCAAATTGCCCTTTCATTATTAGAATCAAATACAAGTTGGATGGGGAATATTGATCTGTAAATGAGCTCTTCATTGATGAAGAGCATACTCACAATCATCCTTATACCTTGCACTATAATCGCATTGCTACTAAAGGGAAAGCAAAAGTTAACACCTTCAAGCGATATTGAAACTATGTCAAAAATGATTCAAAACAAGACGTGTATTGATGAAATGGAAAGAAAAAAAAAAGCATCCATGTGTTCAATTAGATCAAGTGCATTTAGACTTCAAGAAAAAGAAAAGTATGATCTTATCAACGTTGTAGCAGATGGGTTCTGTGGATACCGGTGTTTAGCTGCTGTGTATTATGGGCACGAAAGAAAGTCCTGGGAAGTGAAGATGAAAATGAGAGATGCACTTCTGAACAATGAAAATTTCTACCGGACCACATTTGCTGATTACGTTTTGTTCTATTCAGTAAAGGAAAGTGTGTGTTATGGAATTGAAGAGATCATTGGAAGTAAAACTATTCAGTGGCCTTTGTTTTACGACACTGAGGCTGAAAGCCTAACAGTGAAGGCTCCCCGTTCAAACTGGTTTATCTCTCCAGATGCTGCACAGCTCGCAGCTGACACATTTAGGCGCCCGGTAGCTGTTTACACAGAAAGCAAGTATTCTGAAATGTTCTTTCCCTTGTTAAATACGGATGTATTTCACCGAACCACTGAAGGGTCAGAGGCAACTCTCCCAATGCCAATGATTTTGCAAATAAGTGGTAATAACCATTGGGTTACATTTAAATCCACAAGAAAAACAAAGAAGATACTCTGGCCAAGACCCTCTATGCTTCTCCGGGTAAAGGAATAAGCTATAAGCGTAGATACCTTCATTTCTATCCTCGTAGATAGCCAGATATGATTTTTTTTTTTTTTTTTTTGGAAAATTGTAATTTTTTATTGTAATTTTTTATTGTGATTTTTTATTGTAATTTTTTATTGTAATTTTTTATTGTAATTTTTTTTTATTGTTTATGAAAGAAATGTAAATGATATAATATAAATAATGGCAATGATATGTGTTTAAAAGAGAGATGGAAGAATTAAAATTCCCATTTGTTTAGATTTTCATCCATAAAGAATTCAACCATATTTTTGACTCTTGATCCAGTAGGTGGCTTTGTACGAATTTCATTGGATAGCTTGTTAGGTTTCGATTTATCTTGTTGACCAATCTGAATAAATTGTTCAAATTTATTCAAGAGTTCATGTACTTCTGGTGTCTGAGGTCGAGAACTTGCTACTGAACTAGGTGAAAGTGAGGAATTTCGACTCTTGATTGAATATCGTTCCAGATCGTGGTCAGTTGTTATGATTGAACTGGTAGCAGCAGCTACTTCTGCATCATTTTCGTCAGAAAATACACTAGATCCTGTGGATGGATGAGATTCAACAACAGGCTCTTGGTGATCTACCAAAACACAGGGCTCCTCTTTATTAGACACTGGACGTTTCACTATTTTCTTTTCTGTCTTTTTAGTAGGAACAGTCTTGGTGCGAGTATTCTAAGGGGAAGGAGAAGGGGGGGGGGAGAGAAGGAAAGTCAGGTACTTGAAAAAAAAAAAAAAAAAAGAAGTAAATTTACCATTGGTTTTTTATCTTCACTAGTACGCATGACCGCTTTCTTGGGACGTGCATCTGGTTTTTGCTTCTTTGTTTCCAAAGTCTTTTTGGATAATAAAGTAACAAGTGAGGCTTGAAATAATTTGATCTCCTTTTCTGCATCGTTCACTGATTTACTCGCATGGAAAAAGAATTTATCCCTTTTTGCCCTATCGTTCATTATTTAGTCTCTCCTTAACTCTTCTTTAGGACTTACTCTTTTATCATGGATGACCATACACGAATTACATCTTTTCCTCTTAAAGCAAAGGCTAAAACAGGCATTTGTCTATACATGTTGTTAATAAGATTTGCTCTCTTTTTTTTAAAAAAAAAAAAAAAAAAAAAAAAAAAAAAAAAAAAAAAAAAAAAAAAAAAAAAAAACTGGTTCAATTTATATTGACAAGCACACACGTGGATAAAGAAATTGAACAAGAATAGCAAATATTTTTAAAGGGGGCAGGAGGCGCCGCTTCAATCATTGTTCTTTTTGGCCTGTCACCAATAACAATAACATGGCTCTTTTGAAATCATTTTAAGCATAGATTAAGAGATCAGTATGCTCCATTTCTCAAAGTGTTTCATTCGCGAGTGATTATAAATGCTTTAAAAGGAAAAACATTCTGTGATTGATCATTCTCGTGTAACATTCTATTCTGTTAAGCCCTATCAAAATAATAATAAAAAACAAAAACAAAAACACGAAGCCACGTTTATTTTTATCTCTTTTGTTGTGTGGATTTCTTTTTCTTTTATTATTAGATGATAAAGTAGATGTATAAAGAGAAGAAAATAAAAAAGACATGTCATTCTTATAATTGTTATTAACAAGACACGTTTTGTGTTTCAAAAAAAAAAAAAAAGGGGTGCAATGGACAACAGTGTTACACATTATGGATTATTAATGCATGTTTGTTTTCTTTTTGAGCTTTCGATTATTGACAATGATGGCATACTGGTATAAAGAGACTCTTGTTGTTCCCAAATATGCTCAACATACTAAACGTCATTTCGGGGTTTTTTTGGAATGAAAAAAAATAAAATAAAAAATAAAATCATCATTACTCAATTCTCCTTTTTTTTTTTTTTTTTTTTTTTTTCCTTCTTCTTCTTTTATTGCCACTTCCTAAATGGATATCGTTTACAATTTATTAAAAGAAAACGATAATTTACCGGATTTAACATGGTACAATGTAGCCATAGCCTCTTTATTTATAATTATCAATGGTATTGCACGCTTATGTAACATAAAAAAAAACTAACTCATTAGGCGTCATTTCATTTGCTCTTGGATTAAAACTTGAGAAATCTTTATTTACAAGTTCAATAAGATGTGTTATTCAATTAACAATTATGGTAATCACATCTCATCCCTTTCCCCAATCCTCTCGTCAGTATTTAATTATATCTTATAGGGGAATATACTTGATAGTGTATTTAAAGCACAGCATCCCGTTCTTGTTATGCTCATGACATGTAAAAAAAAAAAAAAAAATTATTCAACTAGAACCACAAAGGGCTTTAATACTTTTATAGTTGCTCTTGTTTTTTTAAGTTCATGTGAGACTGTATATAACAAATCTAGCCAATCTTTTAGTGGCATGGTAACCAAAAAAAAAAAAAAAAAAAAAAAAAAAAAAAAAAAAAAACATTAACCATTTCAGTTCCCTTCTGTTTTTTTATCCACTCTTTTTTCTACTTTATTTATCGGTATTATCGGTACTCGATACGCGATCAACCAAAAAACTTTTTGGTTACCTGAACTCTTTATTCCTACCATCGGGCTCCTTTTGGGCATCGTATCTGGTGCTATGGCCGTAGGCTTATCCACTTGTCTCAAAAAGGCCGGAGAAGAATCAGAGCAGATTGAGATGTATCTTAGTTTTGGTGCTACACGTCAAGAGGCTGGTAAGAGTATTGCTAAAGAAGCTATCAAAATAGCCCTCTTGCCTACCATCAATCGTATGTCCGTGGCTGGATTGATCACAATTCCGGGAACAATGACTGGTCAAATCTTGGGTGGTGCTCCGGTGATGAGTGCAGTGATGTATCAACAGATCATTACTTTTATGATATCTGCTGCTTCTAGTTTAAGTGTATTGTCTATAGTTTATGTAAGAGCATCTTTTTTCTTCTTCTTCTTCTTTTTGTGAGTTAACTCATGCCCTTATAGTACTGTATTCATCAATTGATTGATAAGCGACATCGACTTTGTCCTGAAAAAGTGCATAAATACAAGGCAAGCTTAATTGAAGATATCAAAACTTTTTTTCGTATCATCTTTTGTTTTCAAGTGCCAGATATAGTCAAAGAAAACATCCCAAATGAAAGAACTAGTCTTTTATCAAAATAAAATATTAAAATTTTACCGTATCTTGTATCTTTAAAAATCACGTGGGGGTGTACACCCAAAGTTCAATTCAATCCAATGGACCGATTGTTTGTTAAACAAAACATCGGAGCACAGAAAAGGTCCAATACAATTTTATTTTAGAGATCTACATTAGGGAAGCCGGAAAAATATGCTACCGTGCAAGTTTCAAGCATAACAAAGATTTGTTTCACGTGAAATTATCTATGGTTCTGTATTTTGGATTCGCTTATAAAAAATTATCTCCCTAAAGAAATCATAATGACACTATTCTCCATCATAAAAAAAAAAAGCCTCCTCTTAAGCATTAATTTTGTTTTCGATTACTCTTCTTTTATTGGACTGTAGGAGATGAATTGGTTTCTTCTGGAAATATTCTAATTATAGAAATGGCCCTTATTCATTTTATACAGAGTAATAATAATATTAATCCATTACGCCTTTACAAAAAAAAAAGGGTCTTTCTTTTTAGATATCAATGCATAAGCATCTTCGATCTTTACCGGGGTATTTTGTCCCAAACAACGAAAAGAAGAACAGAAGACTGAAACACAAAATAAAAAAAACTCAGCTTTACAGGTTTTTGGTAAGGTTGTCATGGTTACCAAGTAACACCACACTAAAAAAAGTTGGCCGAAATAGCGCTTGGAGTGTCCCTCCTTTTAAAGCGTTTCTAAAAAAGGAAAAAGGAAAAAAAAAGTATTTAAGAACTGATTTTTTTTTTTTATTATTTTTTTAATTTCTTTACTTTTTTTTTTTCTTTCAAAATTTATACATTTATGTTTACACAAACAATTGATTCACCCAGAATTTCCACACCAAATCTTGATCAAAATGTGGATACACCTTTTTCACCTTTTTGCGATACATTTGATCTCCCCCATTATGCAAACTTAAATCAAGATCTTTCCGTTGAAAATTACCTCAATTGGTCCTATGCTAGTCCTACAGTCGAATTTAATGGAAACCCAAGTGAATTATTAATTGACAAATCAAAGACACCTCAATTACCCGCTTGTCAATTCGATACAAACAACAATAATAATAATGACGGATTATTTCCTCCTCTTCCGAGTCAACCGGTTGAGGTTAAAGAAGACGAGTTTCAAACACTTGTAGACCTTGGTTCTCCTCTTAGTGATTTCGAAATGGAACAAGAACCCAAGAAAACTGAACCACCAGTAGTGGTAGCGAAGGAGAAAAAAAAGACCACCAAAAAGAAGATTGCCAAGAAAACCACTCAAAATTTTTCTTGTCCTCACTGCGGCCACGTATCCAAGCGTCGTTACAATCTTGGCACTCATATCAAGACACATGACAAGAATCGAATCAAAGAATTTGGTTGTACAGAATGTCCTAAAAGATTCGATAGACGCCATGACCGAGATCGACATTTGGCTACAGTTCATCATGGTGAAAGATCTTTTGTTTGTAAAGATTGCTCTCTTCACTTTAGTAGACGTGATGGATTAAACAGACATTTGGCGCAGCAACATGAAGAAAATGATTTTGATTAATAATTCCTTATATCTCCTTTTATACACACACACACACTTTTGAAGACATGGATTTTTTCTGGAAACAAATCATTCAATTGTATACAGTACACTCTATATGGCCTATTACTTTAAAGCCCTTCCACCCACTCCCTAACTACCTTCACTCCCCTCCCCTGTTGACACATATATTATATATACATATATATATTTCCTTTATTGATAACGCTGAACAATAACACTATTTAATAAACCTGCTTCTTTTATCGTTTGATTAATATTTTGTAATTGCTTTACAGGGAATGTAGTTTGAAGGCTATATTGTTTATCTCCTGCATTATTTCTATCAAATACAAGTCAACTTTATCATCCTTTTTTTTTAAAAAAAAGTTTTACGCTTCAATATAATGACGGATATCACCCACTGTATGTGTATGGTTTAATTTAGCAATTAATCTAACAATCAAGTCAGTGTCTGATTGTATGTTTGTATGATCTATTAACCTTGAGCCATCTCCTAAACGAATCTGAATGGATGTCACAGGTTGACTTTGATCTACCAAAACAGCAGGTCTTGTCAAAGTAGCAGGACTGCCAAGTCTATGCCCAGATCCCTTAAATAATCTAGTCTTGGGTTTATAATCCTCTTGGCGTTTAATTACACGAACTTCTACAGGTTGTCCTTGTCGTACATTAAGTAAAGAAAGTGGTGCACGTCTATAACCAAAAAAAAAAAAAAAAAAATGGTTACTTTTTGGGGAAGACTTTCCTAGTTTTTTTTTTTTTTTTTTTTTTTTTTTTTTTTTTTTTACCCTTCATTGATTGCTGTCAACATCTGTCGATTTGCTGGATCAGAATATTCAAACAAAGGTCCTTCGTCTACACTGAATCCATTACGCCAAAATGTTAATTGACGAGAAACCTATAAATAGAGGTTGAATAATACAACTTTCTTTCAACTTGTTTGGACTTACAGGTTCCTCTTGTAAAGGTTTATTTCCTAATTGATGACCAGTACCACTATAAGATTTGTTTTTCTCTATGGGTTCTCTATTCAAAAAAAAAAAGAAAATCAATTTTTGTATTCTTTTATATATATATATATGTATGTGTGTGTGTGTATGTGTACTCTGCTGCTTTTTTTAAAATATCGTTGACTAGACTATTTAAATATTTGTCAACACTTTTTCTTAAAAAAAAAAAAAATACTTGCGATTTTTCTTGATTTCTGTCATTTTTATCAAGCTTTTCTAATATTTGAATATTTGAACTGGAGGATTTTTTCAAGATAGATTTAGGTGGAGATCTGTCTTGATTCTTACTTTTCAAATACTGAGTAACAGCGGCCTGAATTATATGATCAATACAGTTTGTGATTTCAAACTTTGTAATTTACTTGTAAATCCCATCGAGTGGATTCAAGAAAAATCTCTGCTTGAGATTCGGTTGATTGTGTCAAATTAACAAACTGAGCAATGATCTGATCATTCATATTTTTATGTAAGAAAATGTATGTGAGAAAGAGAGAAAAAAATATCGGAGTTATCAATAATGTGGCACCACTAAGAATCATCCTTTCAAAATAGTCAGAACAGATTGAAAAAAAAAAAAAAAAGGGCAGTAATAAATCCATTCTCAGGTATCACGAAAGCAATGACAACAGCTCGTCAGAAATGACAAATTCGTATTAAAAAAACCCCATTCGGTTATCTTCAAAATTTCTCTACAAGTTTTCTATTATATTGAACATAATGATATAAGCCCAAATCGGAATTGGCTGCTTGAAAGCAATACATTTGCTGATATGATGCAATTTGACCTCAAACTAGTCATTATCATGATTGAAAAAAAAAAAAAAAAAATATTCACATGAAAGCAATAGAAATACGTACCTGTGAAACATCCAGTAGTCACCCAAAAATCATAAGCTTAAGCCATGTGTTTTTCTCAGTTTATCAAACAAAAGATATGGGGTTTCACGAAAGTCTATTGTTTCTTCTCTTTGTTTCACTTGACATTAAATAACTTGTCACTTGGTCTATCGTTAGATATACTTTTTTTTTTTTCCTTTGATAAAAGTACATATGTAAATATAAACCAACTCATTGAACACTGGATTGATTCCTTAAAAATGATGAATGGGTTATGCAAAAAGTGCCTGTCGGTCTTTAAACACATAATGGTATTTTGCTTAAATTAAAAAAAAAGGATGTGGGGTCCCCCTTTTTTTTCTCTTTTTTTTGCATTTTTATTTGTTTTACAAAAAAAAAAAAAAAAAAAAAAAAAAAAAATGATACCGACTTTAAGTATTAATCAAGATACAACACTTAAAGTACCTACGGGACCACCTTCACCTACCCCTTCAACAATATCCATTATGTCTTCTGTTTCATGGATGGCAGAAAAAACATCTACCGAATTGATTCCAATGTTAAAGAATGCTTATAGTGCACTCAAGGACAAAGAAAAAGGCAAGTGATCCCCCTCCTCTCTCTCTCTCTCTCTTTCCCTCTTTCACTTCTTTATAACTAAGCCTTACATGTGATTATAGATTTAGTACTTGCAGCCGAAATAGGAAAGTCATTGTTGGAACACAACCTTCATTTGAAAACAAGCTATGATTCACTACTCCATTCTACCACACCACCCATCACACCCTCTTCTTCTATTCAAGATGAACCTACAGATGAAGAAGAACAGATAAGATTCATACCCTCCCGTATCACACGGGAAGCCATAATTGAAGTCCTCAACAAAAAAAACACAGAGATCTCTCGAAAGCTCGATCTGGCCGTATCAGAGCAAGACAAGCTGATCAAGAGCAACACAAAGAACACACGTCAACTCGAAAAGGAAATCGTCTTACTCAAGAGCAATCTGGATATTGCCACCGCCAAGATGCAAGAACTTGAGGAGATGAACGAAAGACAGAGAAAACAAGAAGAATTAGCGGCTTCTAAACAAAACAAGATAGACGAGGCCAGACTAGAAGAACTTTATGGCGAATTGGACAAGATGGAGCGAGAAAAGAAATGGATGGCCCAATCCAAATCGGAAGTCGAGGCCAAATTGACAGCTACCCTAAAGGATCTGGGCGAGTTAAAAAAACAGTTTGAAAAATTTGAGTTTTCCCAAAAAGATTTTGATGCCCTCAAGGGAGCTTATCAGCGCCAGTTTGCTCATATTGAAGAATTAAAGACAACTCTGGAAGAACATCGGATGATCATTCAGCGATTGAAAGAAAGTGGTGTGAGCTTGAGTACAGAATATACAGAGGAAGAATCGTCCAATAAACATACGCTCTTGGGTGAGTTGGAGGATGAATATCTAAAGAGAAACAGATTCGGTTCCAGTCATTCGGTGGAATCCATAGAGAAATCTTGGCCCGCCATATATGCTGCACCGCCTTCTTTGATAGGTTTGGAGAGTGTGCTGTCAAAGGCAACTGGTATGGACCCACAGATCATAGGCGAAGCTATTCGTCTCATCAACCAAATTGAGGCTGAGCACTTTCAAGAAAAAAATTTGGCAATGTATGAAGATCTGAGTGTTGATGAGGGTGACTTTGGTATATTTCAAGACTTTTATCCAGAAGCTGATCTTTATCCTTCTCTGATAACACCTGAACAAATGCAAATTCAACGTTTTAATGATGAGCCAAAAACGTTCACTGGAAAACTTCAAACTCACGTTCAAAAGCTGTTTAATATTGTATGGAGATGGTGTAGGTTTTCAGTGATCCTGACTACTGCTCTTCTTGTAAATGCATGGCATGGTCCTGACTCCTTGTTGATAACTTATTAGATAACCTTTTATATCCCTTATTTCTTTTATGCAAAGAACCTTAATAAATGAGCCTTTGATACACAAAACGCCCTTATCCAAAAAAAAAAAAAAAAAAAAAAAAAGAATAATTATAATTTGTTTATTTAGTATACTAAGAAAATAATTATAAACAAATACATTGTTTGTACAGTTTTGTTTTCTAAATGTTGATCACTTCACTTGAGCATCCGCTGCATCGGGGCACTTCCATAAACTCATTGAACGTAGGCTTTTCTAAGGGAGGGAGTTTACCAACCGCAGGAATAAACTCGCCTGTAGCCTCTTCTTCTTCTTCCTCAGCCTCCTCCTCCTCCTCTCCTTCTTCTTCGCGTTTTACCCAGTCAAATCCACTTTCACTCACAGGACTATGTCCGTTAAGCATTAGCTTTGTTTGTGCTGAATCTAATGCAGCTCTCCCAAATGTAAGATTGCTTTCGTGTCTATGTCTCATTGCTTCATGTTGATCCCACATCTTTTCGAGTTGTTCTTCATATTCAACCTTCATTCTATCCACGTTCACTCTCAATTCTTGTCTTTCTCTGTCAATTTGTGATTTTTCTTTTTGTAGTCTAGTCTCAGAATCAAATTGACGTTCTCGTTGAGCTGTCAGTTCATTTCGAATGGTAGTAAAGGCCTCGAACTGTCTCTGCAGCTTATGTTCAAGTTCTTCCTTTTCTGGTGTCATCTTACATCTTTCTTCCAATTCACGCACCTTTTCCCGGAGTTCCTTCATTTTTTGCTCAGCCTCTGTTGGATTCAATGCTCTGTCAGATGCCTCTTCAAGTGCCTCGTCATTTGCCTTGGTCAGCGCATCCAATCTTTCTTCCTTCTCTTTCAAAACAATTTTTATCTGCTTGTACTCGCCTTCCATCTCCAAAAGTCGAGCGACCTGTTGTTGTAAACCTTCCAGTTTTTTGTCCTTTTTTTGAAGTTGTCTCTTGATATCTGCTTGTTGAATATCGGCCATCTTTTTACCTTCGGTATCGCCCTCCAGTTCATGAATTCTCTTTTTGAAATTTTCTAGAGTCAAGTCGTTCTTCTTTGATTGACCCTTGGCTAAAGCCAATTGGCCTCGCAGCTTTTTGATTTCTTTTTTGCTACTCTCCAGTTCCTCTTGATCAGCAAATTCTGTCGGTTGTTCCTTTACTTGACTCTTGAGTCTTTCGATTTCTGTCTTTAGAGCTTCAATCTCTTGGTTTGATAGCCCATCTTTCAACTGGTCCCCCTTTTCTGATTCATCCTTGTTTTGGCTCAATTTGGATTGGGCAGTGCTTAGCTCTTTAAGAATGCCTTCGAGCTTTGATTCGAGTTCCTTGTTTGCTTGCTCAGCCTTGGTCAACGCTTCTGTTATCTCTTTGGTACGCGCTTGTTCATCATTTAGATTGGTTTGCCATTCTTTGCTCTTCTTTTCTAATGAAGACAGCTTTGATTGGACTTCCTCTTGGCTCTTTATCGTCTCCTCAAGTTGAGAAATCTTGTTTTCAAAGGCAGATTTTGAGTTTGTTGCAACTTGTTCTTTTTCTTCCAACTGCGCGCGAAGTTGCTGAATGTCTGTCTCAAGTGTGGAAGCGTTGGATACGCTTCGGTCGTTCAATTGTTTGAGTTTGGCCTGTAACTGGTTTACCTTTTCGCGTTCAGAATCCAAGGATACCTTGACCTGTTCTAGCTCACGAGTCATCTTATCTTCTTGATCCTTTAATATACCCATGTCCTTAGTCTTTTGTCTTTCAGTTTCAAGTTCTGTTTTTATTCCAGAGAGAGCGCTATCGTGTTCTTGCTTCAACTTCTCAAGCGTCTCTTGCATCTCGGCGATCTGGGCGTCCTTTGAATCAGACTCGGCCTGTAAACTGTTGATAGTCGTATGAAGTTTCAATTTCATCTTGCCCAAAGCTGTACTCTTTTGTTGCAACTTCTCGCGCTCCTCATCAAGTTCGATTTGAAGACTATTGAGTGTCTCGGTGTGCTCTACCTTTAACTTTTCAAAGTGTTCTAGTCGCTGTTGTTGTTCTAAAGATCTGGATCGTTCTTTATCTAGCTCCTGTTGAGCGACGGATAATGTTTCGGTGTGTTCGTCCTTTAGCTTTTCAAGTGTCTGGACAATATCTTGTAACTTTATCGATTTCTCTCTCTCTGCACCCAGCTCTGCTTTTAATCCCCTTAGGCTGTTATCATGCTTTCCCTTCAGCTCCTCAAGAGTACTTGTATATTCTTGTAGCTTTAAGCGTTCAGCATCGAGTTCTTTTTGGAGATTATTTGCTGAAGCCGTATGTTCTTGTTTGGATCTGGTCAGATTTTCCACGGTAGCCTGAATCTCTGCTGTTCTGATGCGTTCTGACTCAATCTCTTTTTCGAGCTTCTGAGCATGGCTCGAGTGTTCTTCCTTGATTGAGGTTATCTGGCTTTCTAATTGGGTGCATCGGGTTTGCTGTTCCTTGAGCTCCTTTTTGAGTTCCTTGCTCTTGGATCTGGCGGTATTCAATTCCTCTTGTTTCTTTTGTTGATCATCTTGATTTTTCTTTTCCAACTCTTTCATTTTGGTCTGTTCCGAATGAAGATCGTCTTTGATCTTCTCTAATTCCTTTCTAGTGTTGTCTAAAGAAGTGTCTGTATCCGTCAATTTCTTTTGTTCTCTTGCCAATTCTTCCTTTAACTGGTTCGTCTCGTTTTCGAGCTCGACTATTTTTGCCTGATGAGTCTCGTTCTCTTGTTGCTTTTTGGATTCTGATTCTTCCCATCTGACGCGCTCATCTTCCAGCTCTTTCTTGGTGTTCGAGACTTGTTCTTCAAGTGTCTTTGATCTCTTTTCGAGCCTTTCGTGTTTCTTTACGAGTTTTTCGTGCTCTGTTTGTGTTTTTTCTAAATCCTCCAATTTACTTTGTTTGGCAGCCAGGGTTTCCTCAAGAAGAGCTATCTTTGAAAGGTGTTTGGTGTTTTCTTTTAGCTTATCTTGTTGTTGTTGTTCAACATCATTTACTCTGCTTTGCTCCTTTTGCAAGGCTTCTTTGCATGCGGATAGTTCTTGGTTGAGCTTTTCAAGTTCTTTTGTCTGTTGCTTCTTTAGTTCTTCAAGATCTTTTTCTTTTTCTTTTATTTCATCTTGGCGTAGGCTCTTTTCTTCTGATATTTGACGCTCAAGATCCTTTATGCTAGCCTCATGATCCTTGGTTGTTCTTTGTTCCCCATCGCGCAATTTTTTAATCTCAGATTGTAACTTGTCCACCTCGTTTTGATGCTGCTTTATCTTTTCTTTGGATAACTCGAGTTCTTTGCTGATGGTCGTGTGTTCGTTCTCTTTGTCAGAGTATCTTTGCTCAGAGTCCTTCATTTTAGTCTCCAGTTCACTGGTTTTGCTCTTTTCCGAATCAAACTTTTCTTTGACAAGAGTCAATTCCTTCTCCACATCCGAGGCCTTACTTTGGTGCTGGTCCAGTTGTTTTCTTATTGTGTCCAATTCCTCTAGTTGGATTTCCAACGATCTTGTCTTTTCAATCTCCTGCTCAAGATGAGAAGCAGACTCTTTGCTCTGATCCTCTAAATTCTTTTTTAATTCGTCCATGGCAATCTGCTTGGATTCTAGTTGCCTTTCAGTATCAGACAGCTTTTGTTGAATATTATTGGCTCTTGATTCAAGACTCGAAGCATGCTCTTGCTCTTTCTTCAGCTTAGTTTGGACAGATTCCAATGATGATTTAGCCTCAGACGCTTTCGATTCATAAACTGTTTTTAGATTTTCCATCTCTGCTGTTAATTCACGATTGAGCTTCTCGAGCCTTTCTTTTTTCTCCTGATCTAATGTCTCTTCCTTGAGTCTCTTTTCGTTTTCTTGTTGACTCGTCTCGTTCATCTTGACCCTTAATTCTTCTTGGACCTTGCGTTCAGACAAGAGCAGGTCTTTGGTAAACTTCAATTCTTTTTCGGTTTCCTTGTTTTGTTTTTGTAATTCGGTCAATTCTATCAATTGTTTATCGAATTTTCCTGAAAGCTCTTTCAACTGCTTTTCATGTTCAGACTGTTGTTGATTATTATCTTTTTCTGGTGATTCTACTATTTCCTAAAGAGGGAAAGAGAGAGTTTTTTTTTTTTTTTTTGAAAATAAATAACAAATCCCAATGGAGGTGATTACCTTTTTTTCAGCTATTGTTGATTCAATTGTGTCTGGACTTGATGGTTCAGCCACATTGGAGTGTTCTGCTTTATTTTGAAACTTTTTTAACTAAAAAAAAAAAAAAAAAAAAAAAAAAAAAAAACACGTATTGAGTTAAAAACAAAAGATATTAGCTAAAAAGAAACTACCTTTTTACGGGCAGCAAGAAGTTTTGCTTTTCTCTCTTGTTCTTCAGGTGTGGACATTACGAAAGAAAAAGAGCAGAAATGTGCTTTTCTAAAGTCAGCAGATTAACTAAAAAAAAAAATTCATAAAACAATAACTCATTTGTTGCACACATACTCTTTATATTCATATAATATTTTATAATTAGTTTTTGGAAGTTTCAAAAAATTAAAAGATTACCATAAAATGAAACCTTCTTTCACAAAAGCAGCTATTGCAGTTCCACCTATTGGCTCAGAGTTCACAGATATAATTGATAAAATACAATTGAAACATATGCTTGTCCTTGCTGTGTAGATTATTTTGAAAATCCCAACCACCTGGAGTCTCACATCAATGACGAGCAATTAGCAAAAAAAAAAAAAAAAAAAAAAAAAAAAAAAAAAAAAAAAAAAAAAAAAAAAAAAAAGCGGAAGACAAACCTTCAGAAAATATTATTTTGTAAGTGTTTATATATGATTGCTATGTTTAGATAAACTTATGCTTTTATATTCTTCATTACAACCAGAAATTTCCATTCAAAATTAAATCATTTACTAATAGTTGGGTCTACGATTAGAGTGAATCTGCCATCTACCAAGCCTATTATTATCGAAAATACAAGAACATATGATGGTACCATATTAAATGTTTGTGGACAACCAGTCAATAACAACAAAGAATTTGTTAAAACGTTATATACTCTAGACAACTTATCGTTACGACCTTTTTAAAATTTTAACAAAAGATGGAAAGAAAAGAAATGCCCTAGTGTTTTGCCAGATACAAAGGTAAGCAACAGAATCTAAAATCAAAAGGGACGATAAAATAACGAGATTAATGAATTTTCTTTTATTTAAGAAAAAATGTGGGACATTTATACTTTTAACAATTTCTGGATCTTTAACGCTACTTCAATTGATGGATAAAATATATGTTTAGCGATTACAATAAATAATTCCTGGATAAAGGTATCCGAGGTATCTTTAATGAATCAAGAGAGACGACGATGGTTCATTGATGGTTTTGGATTGTGTTGTCAAATGAATGGGCCCTGATCTTGTGGTACCTGGATACGGGATCTGTTAATGAACTTGGATTGCCGTCAGGTTTGAATGATACATTGGTCATTGCTTATATCTCAGACCTTTTAATATGAAAGTTTTTCAATTTGATTTTATCTTAAATTCACAATTTGTGAACTCGGTCATATTTATGAAACTTCATGTAGAAGTTGTTCGGGTACAACACTTGACACATGCATCCGTAATCAAAGACATCCAACGTAATTGTGACTTTGTAGAAACCAGCTTTTTAAGAAAGCGACAATTTGAAGAAGAGGACAAAGCATGTTTAAGAAACCTTAGGAACTTTACTCTTAAGCTTACCTTTCACCAAATTATTACATCAACGCAATAATGTGGAACTGTTTCCTGAAATGTGCAGTTTGTTGAACTAGGATTGAGAATTTTATCCTCAAGTAAAATTTGTCATTGCCAAGTTGTTTTCGGTTTCCATATTGTATAATACCAATGTTGAACAAGCTACAATTGTTAATATGATTGAAGCATATTGCTGGACAAAAGTAGTTGATTCTCATTGTGAACCACGTGAAATGATCAAAGAGAAGACCCAAACCACATCTATCCCTCCGCCCATAACAAACTTATACCCTGATGCTTGGCCTGTCTCCTTACACCATTCTGACGGCCAGAAACTCAGTATTGGGACCCAAGTCTCAAACGATCTAATCACATCTTGTACAGGGATTGATACCAAACAAATAACCAGTATTGGTTGTACAAACAATCATTTCCAGCTTTTATTCAAGAAAGACTCATTATCTGCGAAGATTTTTGTTGATCAAGAGTGCTTAGAAGCTACTTTGAATATGTTTAAGGACACACATACAAGCCAAGTTGACAATATGGAGATTATGTACCAGCTTTGCCAAATAAGGTCTAAGTTCCACACGCCTAGCGCATATTAACTCTGTCGCACCTATGGACCGTTGACGAAGAATCATTCTTGTCAATCCGTCACTATATTTACTCTTGCTGGACATAGGCAAGGTCGAAACGCGATGGCAGCTTTGTTTTACAGTATTGGAATTCATGGAATTAAATCTCAGTTTTTAAAAACAACAGCTGCAGCAGGTTTGTCTAAAGCTTCGGGCAAAAACAAAAAGCTTTTTGAAGAAATCCTTCTCCTTTTCGTGAACACTGAAGAAATTGAAATTATAGGCAATGTGATGTTGAACAGTATTCTTGATAAAATTGCTGATTTGCTTATGCAAGTAATTGTCATTGCAAACAACTCAGTATGTAGTATTTTCGAATCTTATGACTAGTTATCTCTTTGTTTGGTAAAACTGTAAAGTTACTACAAATAAAATAAAAACATCGGCTCTTCAAATTTGAGAATTATAGGGGGAGAGCAGAAAAAGAGTAAGTAACCGTAGTGGACTGTCAAGGCTGGATCAAGCATTTTGTTTCGTTTTTGATCGATGCTTGGCCCTTGAGCCAATGCTATAATCTTCAAATTAATAGATATAACTATCTAAAGAAATAAACGATGTTTATTCAAAGGTAATTAATTACAAGCCTTTTTCTTCTCAAAATCGCAATCCTTGTCGTGCTTATGTTAGTTGCGTTATTTATTACATGGAACATCCTGTTCGTGTAATACACTATTTCCGGAAACTAATGAGACACTTCACAAAAAAAAAAAATATCGCACCGGCTTCTTTTTTTGCGTATTAAAATCGTTTTTTTTTTTTTTTTTTGTGCACCTGTCTCTTTCTTTATTTTTTAAACATATTGAATACTCATTGTACAACGCACTAACTTTTTTTCTACATTTTTCTTATAAAAAAAACCTATTACTTTATCCGAAACATTTTTATCTTATCTTAATTCTCACCCGAAACAACGTATCCAAAACCATGCCATTCATCCTTCGCATAAACTATGACGATGGCACTACAAAGGATATCATTCATCTGACAATGCCCAGGCCGCTCTTGCCTTATTATTGGAGAATAAAAAAGTTCTTTGGGTTATACTATCCTCCTGAGTTTGATACCCCAAGAACCCAGGACCACTTCTTAGATCAACGCAAAAACTGTGAACGTAACAAATAAAAGAAATAAAATATATATTTTTAAATCCATCTTTTTTTGGTTTCTTCAATTCATCCGAAAAAGGCTTATTTTACCTTTTTTGTGAGAGCTTGTCGCACATTCCATTGATCTGTTATCTTATGTAACACGAATAAGCTGTACACGCACAGTAACATAGAAAGGAAAAAGTGATGGGGGTACAGTTACTGTAAAGATTTTAGAAGAAGCATACCTCTTAACCCGTTGGGTAACGTACCGTAACAGCAAAAATTTTTCAGAAAGAAAAAGAAAGTCGACGTGTCTCTCATGCTAGTAAGACGATATAAATACGACGCAGTCTTCTGTTCTTTTGGCTTTATCCCAAATAGAAAAAAATGAAGATTTCTCTTTTGGCTACTGCTGCTGTTCTCATGGCTGGTGCTTCTGCTCATATAGAACAATTGAAATCAAGTCTCATTAGCTATTACTGGTTCAAAAGGTCTGATGGATCTACGGGTCAATGGCTATCGTTCAATTCCACTCGCTGGCAATCACTTTTGAAACCGGATGACAATGAGGTAGTGATTCACATCATCAGTCCCAAGCAATTCAAGAGCATTCACCCCATTCCTGAAAACGGGTTATCCTCAGTACCCAAGAATAGTCGAATTAGTGATTTGGCTGTATACTACGATTATGACACAAAAGATAACAAGCAATATTACAAACCTGTTGATCGTCCCTCACTTTCATGTATAATCAAGCCTTGCCATAATAATACAAGTACTAATGTCGCTCATCTATAATGAACATGATTTTCTTTTTACAGCCTCTGAGATATACTTAGTATCGATAGTAAAGAGAACGTCATATTTTGGTATTGTAGAGATTGGTAGTTTGTAGGGCTTGCGATTTAAGTGAGACAGAAAATAGACCTGATTTATTTGAAGGAGAAAGGACTTTGCTTGTAACACAATAAAATACTACTTTCTTCAAAGAATGGAGAGAAATAAGAAACCTGTAAGATCAACGAACAAAAATATACACATTTCCTTTGTTAATACATGATTTTACAAATAGCATCATATCACCTTGTATACAGCATCTCGATTGTGGCCTGATGGAAACCAAATATATCATTCGTTCCGAAATTTGTTTCTGGTCCAAAGAATATATTATCAATAACCGCTTGTCGATTTAGACAAGAACAGTATGCTAAAATCAGCTCGATTTGGCCGACAAAGGTTTTGCTTTTTTTTTTGTCAAAAAGTGCATCTTGAGACGAAAGCCTCTCTTCCCTCCTTGTCTACCATGCCAAGACACAAGAACATAAACATTGTACCTGAGCTTATAAATAATCTGTCGTATTTACGCGTATAAATACTAAATATCATATGAGGTCACTGGTAAAAGTTTATACAAAACAAAAACATAGAAGCTTCGTTTCACATTCGAAGTAAACGCCTCTTAAAAAGAAATAATAACGAAATCTTCACTTAAGCTCACAAACTCTATTTCCATCGACCTTGTTTCATTTTGATTTTTTAAAATTTATTCTCTCACTACTTAAAGATGCAGTTTGTATTAAATGGGTTCTCTCTCTCGTCTTAAAATTGAGTAAAAGAGATAAACAAAAGTCTCATTAGCCATCAGTCTTTTTTTTTTTTTTTTTTTTTTTTTTTTACAAATACTTCACAACCAACTTGTTTGTTTTATCCTATGATTTAATTAAAGGGTCGTAGATGATGACAGGACTTTATCAAAAATTAGGTGGTCTTTATTGGATGAATAATACAACTCTTTATACACTTCTTGATTGCTTTTGTCCTACTAAGACTTCCCGTCTTAGTTATTAGTTATGTACAATGGAAGATTGCACATCTTATGTGTTACAATTTGAGGTCTGTGTCTACAAACTCTTACTTATTCGTAATATGCAATCCTTAAGTATTACTCTACTAGATATTCGATTATATTGATCATGAATACAACATTGTTATGGTATCCCCATCAACTCTTTCCAAGGATCTGAAGTTGTGGAGATCTACCTTTAAATTTAGAGGAAAGAGTATATACTACGGTAGACATGAGCGATCTGACGTCGTCAAATACAGAAAGAAATGGACAAGAGAAATATTAGAATACAAGAAGCAAATGGATACGTTTGGTGAGGCTGGCGTGACAGAGGCTGACATTGAAGAAGGTGGCAAGAAAATAGTGATGGTTATTCACAGCGAATGCATCTTTTACTCTAACGACGGTTCTAAAACCTTATGTATTTTGAAGGGTAAAAAGAAGTCCTTATTGCATCACAAAGTGTCTGAAGCTTCCATTATGGTTAGCGAATTCCAGTGTCCCTGTCATGGTACAATGATGTCTGTTTCTGATCCTGAAACTTTAGAAAAATTACTTACCGCAGTATAAATTCATTATGCGTCTTACTTATCGTAAAGACAGTGGGCAAAACAACCAATATTTGTTCATACATAAAACTTAGTGACGAATTGCATGAGAAAACGATTTGCACAATCGGTACCATTTTACTTATTGATAGAGATTACAATAAAAACTTTCCTTTGCTCATTTGGGTAATATAATAGTAAATATCATGCTTTTCTACATATCTTGCAAAAAAAAAAAAAAAAAAAAAACTATGCCTTTATATCAGTTTGAGATTATGGCTTGTAGAAACGACCATATTATCAATCGCGTAATAATTTTATGTCGCTTTTAAACCTTCGTCCCTTTTTCTGTTTCTTTTTTCTTTTTTTTTTTGCTATCAAATCTTTATGAAAAACGATATCATAAATAAACAGGGTAGGCCATTAGAAGATAGCATCAACTTCTCGTTCAAACCGAACAAAATTGGTGGTCAAATAAATTCCAAACCACCTAGATCATCTACTCTAGTTAACGGCCGAGCCCAATCAAAGTTGTCAAATTGGAATAACAATATTTTTAAGAATGAGCTTGCTTTGGAAAAAATTACACTTATGCCTCCTCCTCGTACTCCGTTTGCACCAAAAGCTGGCTATCCTACAAACCAAAAGAGTAAGCAAATAGAAAAAGAAAGAAAAAAAAAAAAAAAAAAAAAAGAAACTCATATTCATGCAACCCACCCCCACTAAGGTAAAGAAGATGAACTGAAGTCTACAGAAGTAAAGGTTGTAAGTAATAAAGAAACTGCATTATATTTTTTTGTTTTTTTAAAGAAAAAAACTTTAATAGAAAAAAGAGACTATTTTTGATCCGGATACAATGAAGAAGTTGTTGATACCAAAACAATCTATCAAAAAGACACATAGATCTGTCTTTCAAGAAGAACAACAAATTAGGCCACTTATCCAGCATAAAACTGCAAGTCAAACAGCAACAGAACTCATGTTCAAACAAAAGGCTCGAGAGATCAGAGAGTTGCCCAAACTTGAGTTTGATAATACTATTGAGCTTTTAGCTGATTCTTGTAGAAAAAAAGCGACTGAAAAGGAAAAGGCTTATAACAAGGCTTGTAAGGAAGTGGAGCAGTTGAAAAGGCTTTTGGAAGAGGAACAGAAAAAACTCGATAATTACAAAAAGAAAGAAATCGTGTCTGATAGTCTAATTCAAATAGGTCTCATAAGATATAACACTATCAAAACAAAGCAAGTTATCATTGAATTTTGTTTTTGGAATATAACCCTTTTTTTTTTTTTTTTTGTGCATATTAACAGGTTAGAAAAATTGACAAGTAGAATGGATACATTCAAATGTGTCTTTAACAGCTTAGAAGAATTAATAAAGCAGATTGAGAAATCAAGAGTGATGCAAGATGAAAGTAATGAAAATCTGCGTGAGGCTTATTGTTCAAGTGTTGAAAGGGAAAAAACTAGAAGCAATCAGATGAATGAATATAGACAGAAATTGAAAAAATTGACTGAGAAACATAGCCTTTGGATAAATGAAGACTTGAAACACTTGAATGAGGGGCGTTTTAAGGTTCAAGACCTGAAACTTATCACAAATGAACGCCATCAACAGATTGGTATCCTAACCCTTCATCTCTTTATTTTAAACTAAAATGTTTTTTTGGTTTTTTTTTTTTTTTTTTTTTTTTTTTTTTTTTTTTGTAATGTCCTCCTAGTGTTCAAGATATAGAAACAATGATATCCAATAGCAGTGATCTATGTAAGTCAAACAATATTTTTTCACAGGTTATTAATTCTCTTGTATAGTTGTTAGCAAGACATCTAAAGAAGATGCAACTACCATTCAAAGACTTCAAGAATTCAACGAAGTAAGACGATGTTTTCTGTTGTTGTTGTTGTTGTTGTTGTTATTTTTCTTATATTTTATTTATACATTTAATAGAGGACTACTGAAGATCTTATACAAGAAAGAAATCGGTATTAACAATACCCTCTAGTCTTTTGAGCTAAACTGGAACAAATATATTTTTTTAGCAATCAAATTGAAAAAGAAGAACTGATAAAAGAACAAAAACGACTCTCTTTTCAAATAAGTGTTTTAAACTACAATGATCAATTTTACAAACAAAAGTAAGTATTTGTGTATTTTACTCAACAAGATCCTTAAGAAACTTGTAGAATTGAGAAAATGAATGAATCGTCAGATAAAGGCAAGTCATTCTATTTCTTTTTTTTTTTAAAAAAAAAAGAACAGTTCCTATTTATACCTCAAATTTTAGCTGATAAGAAATATATCGAGCAAGAGAATATAGAACCACCAAAACGTACTTTGACTCGTGGAATGCGTAAACAGATGGAATCGGCTAATGGAGCACCAACGAAAACAACAACGCAGAAGAAACGGTATGTATTTTATTATTAAAAAAAAAAAAGTTAAACAAACCCAAATAATAGAGTCTTGAGCACAAAGAAAGCAAAAGGAAAGGCAACAAAACAGGTGAATTACAAGGATGAAATAGACGAGCTTGTTTCAGATGAACAAGATTCTCAATATTTACCCAAAAAGCGCAGAAAGGTTACAGTGAGTATCTATCTTGTTTGATGTTTCAACTGAACAACATGTAGGAGTTGTCAGGAGGTGAGCCAAAATTTCTGAGTGATTTGGAGGGCTCAGAGAGTAAGATATATATATACATAAAAAAAAAAAAATACTAGATATCTTAACCCACACACACAGAACAGATAGTTGTGTCTATACCTGAAGCAAAAAGAAATACACATTTATGGAACAAGGAATAAGTTCAAAGCACAATTGAAATAAAGATTTGGAAAAATAAAGAACTGTACCAAATACCAAAATGACATTTATCTATTACTTACTTTTAAGAGTTACTTTTAATGACATGAGTAATGTGAATAACAGAATAAATCAAGAGGTCGCTATAACCTGCAAGAATGATATAATTTTTAGACAGCCCTGAAACGACTAAATCATCCATCAAGAAACCTTTCTAGTTACCGTATTTAAATACTCAGCTAAATAAACAACACGTACCAAATAGAGTGTATTAAGAATATTATATAGCTTTCTATTTTTTTTCTTTTTTCTTCTTTTTTTTTTTAGGATATACAATTGATAATATCAAAGGGGAAGTTTCATAATCTTCATATATTTTAATATGAAGTTTTAAAAAAAAGGAGGAGGGGGAAACAGAGTGCGTTAAAAATACATAAGAGCATAGTATCTAATAAATTAAGAGACTTTTCTTGTTCAACCATAATGTGATAATTTGTCAATTGTGTCCACCCATTTCAACATGGTAGCATTATCTTGTGCTTGAAATTTATGTGATGCGTGAGGGGTATTAATTGTGAAAAAAGTTTTTGATTTCTATTTTAAAAAAAGTTAGTATTTTTGTATAAAGATCTATTGTTCATAATTACCATAGTGTTTCCATCTTCCTTATGTACATTTCTTATGTGAATTACATCAATCTCATTTACTTCTGATTGATCTTCATACATAAACATATAATTTCTAAACAAAAAAAAAAAAAAAAAAAAAAAAATCAATATCTGTGTATTCATATGAATCCTTATACATACCCTACGAGAACGCACCAAAGCTTCTCCAATTCTTTGCCTTCGATATCATTCTTACGTTGTAAATACCCCCTTTTGGCTATTGTTCGATCATTCATCAAGATTTGATGTACATGGGGAGTCCATTTGCGAACGGGAGGATTCACCATCGTCGTTGCTAGTGCCTTCTCCGGGATCGTCTCTTTTCTTTCGGTCATCATCCAAAGTTTCAAGACTGCCTCCAGATCGGGTATGGCAGGGATAGGGAAATTTTCACACATTCGATCCAAACAGTCATTCAAATAAAGCCTATAACGAATCGACTCCACTTGCTCTCTGTACAACATCTTTTTCCGATTTTCCTCATACTCATTCAATATGCGCGATGGTAGGTCTTGTTTACCAATATCCTGAATACCAAACAACTCCGCATGATGTTCAACAACATAGATGCAAGACACATTGTTCTTGATCTGCTGCCCTGATCTTGAAAAGAAGTTGAGGAGTGATCCTCGCTTGTTCTGACTGGCCGCTCGTTTCTTTTTCATCGTCGCTGCCTTGCTCTGATCTTTGATATTTACTGCGATTTCTTTTGTCAATTTGAATTCTTGCTGGCTGGCGTTACGCACCGTCCAGTTGAGATTCAAGAGCACCTTGTGTGAGCTTTGGGTCACTGCATTCAAAAGAAGAGTGTCATGAAGTGAACTGTCCCAGGAACACTCGATCTTGAGTTTGGACTCGTTGGTGGTCTGGTCTGAGTGGCGTTTGGCGTCTATCGATTTCAGATGGATTTCGGATTGTGCTGATTCGGGTGCTTCGAGAGTCTTGCCCTTGGCATCCACCAGTCGAACCTGGCCCAGCTTGACATCTATAATTCTTTCCAGCTTTAGTTCGGGATCTGTGGTGGTATCGTCAAGGGATAGCACCAGACGTCGTTGTTGGCCCTGCTGCAGCGAAAATACTCCGTAATCCTCGCTACACTCCACCGGCACAGGTTTGTAATCTCCCTCGGGCGTGATTTCACATATTTGTATAGAAGTCATCACGTCTTGTGATTTCTTGGGCGGAAGCATCTCGGCCCTGTCCAAGGATTTTTGTGGGGTTGATAACTTGAGTGAGTTGAGATAGGCCTCTTGAGGCTGACCATAGACTTCGAATAGGATCTCTTCATTGTGAATTATGCTCAAAAGTTCTTCAGTGACGGAAAGGGAAAGCATCTGGTGAAGATAGAGTTGGATAGGTCGACCATCCACTTCGTTTACTTTAGTCTCGGAACAGTGGACCAAACCTAGATGCTTTCCAAAGTTGGATAATCGAAACTGGGCACACACACTGGTGAACAGTCTGGGATCTAAACCTGTCATTTCCAGGATAGAAACTTCACATACAAGCTGTTGTCCTGTATGGAGCAGATCACGAGGATTCTCGTCTTCTGACGTCGGTGGCATGCTACTTGCTTCATCGGATGTAGGGTTTCGGACAGATCTTGCGACTGGGGAGATATCCACCGTAAGCTGACCCATCAAGCGTCCGGTGTTTTTACAGTGAACCGATACCGAGCTTTGGACAGGCACTTGTGTTGCGAGATTCTTTAGGGGTATTTTGGCTAAGCCCACCAAGACATAAGGAGAAACATTTGCGTTAAAGAAGAGATCCTCTCCAATCAAGTGATCTTTGGAGTCTGTAACGAAACTGGTACCCTGGAGGTGACGAAGACGAGTCACGAACTTCTCAATAGACCAGACATAAGTAGATTGGTTCTTGTAGTCAAGTACTTGAATAGCCACACATGGTTTTCTTTCCTTTAACAAAATTGGATCGACAACACATTGTTGGTGTGATGCTTCTTTGACCCATTTTGAATTAAAAGCAATATCGTCTTGGTAGACAATAGCAAATTGATAGAATACATCCTTGTTGGATTCCATGGCCAGCTGGTTTGCTTGCTGAACGTAAATATCGTTTCTCAAAATCACTTGAGCCATCGTCACATTTCTCTTTTGTCGCCAGTGAGCAATCACCTTTTTGCCAATGGCTGTTTCAGCAGTTGAGAGATTAGCAGAGCCTGAGGAGATGCGGTGAGATAAACGTCGGAGCCTGGCTTCGTATTTTCTGCGTTGTTGTTGGTATTCGCGTGCCTGTTTGCTATCCATATACATCGATTCATCTCCAGCAAGTGAATAAATGGTCGTGCTGCTGTCAGTAGTGTAATAGCCATCATCCTCCATAAAGGCAGAAGAAGATGAATAGACGCTAGGCTGAGCGGAGGAAGAAGAAGTCCGGCGGGAAAGCGAATCAGATCCAGCGGATTGACGTTTACGTATGATTCGCACCCTGGTTACCTCTTCAAAGAGTTTTTGTAAATCTTGATCAGTGATGCTATTGAGTTTTGGGTCTTTCATATAAGTTTTTATGACTGCTTCATTGACTGCATAATTCCAGTCCATGACTTCAGGGGCAGAGGTGGATTCTGCTCCCTCTCCATTGGACGGGATAGGCGACGGAGATCCTCGGCTTTCGGGTCTTGATATGCTTTCGGCTATAATCATACTCTCGCGCTCCTTCTTTGCTTCACCTGGATTAGTGAATCGAAAGATGTGGTAGTCACCAAGGATAATACGGTAACCACTCTTAAGTTTCTTGGGCTCTGAAATACACTGACCGTTGACCATGGTAGTGCGGCCCTCGGTTGGATAGAGCGTGACGATCTCGTTGACGTTTTCAAAGCGGCAGTGATTTTCTCCAATACTATCTCCACTCAGACGGATCACATAGACACCATCGGATCGCTTACTGGTTGTTTCGCCATTTTCGACAAACTGGTCCACGTGTGTTATTCCTGGCTTGATATTGTACATCAAACACTCAGACATCAAAGGGTCCTCATTCAAGTTGATCAAATAAGGGATCTCCTTGGGTGTATATAGACCGACTTGGTTTTTTTCGACAGTGATGCCCAAGTTCTTTAATGTATCTTCTCTTACTTGATGAATCTTTTCCGTATTCTCCAGCTTTTCTTCCCAAGTCTGATTCAATTCACCCAATAGTTTTTCGGTAGTCTGAAGTTGCTCTACCATTTCATCTTTGGTCAGTTGGGTGATCTTTCCGGAACTATCCGTAAAAACGACTGGAGGCTTGGGTGTGCTATCATTAATAACAGGCGTTGGTGCCCTTGTGGTTGTGGTAGAAGGTTGTGACTTGGCTGGAGCCTTCTTTGCCTTGGCTGTGATTTTTTCGACTTCCGCCGGATTGTACACCATCAAGGCTTGACGGAGGGCTTCTACCTCGTCCTTCAGTTCTCGCATAGCCTTGGCACTAGGATCCTCATTCACCACAGCCTTGGTTTTGATCTTCTTGGCTTGATCAGCATATCGAAGTGTACTTAAAGTTTCATCATAATCTGCTGGTGAAATAGCGGCAATCATACATGTCTTTGAATTTCCGCCCAAGGAATCTTTGAGTAACCAAGTCAATACCTAATTAAGGAAAAAAAAAAAAGGTTAAGCATAAAATAACCTGAAAAATGTTGTCTTACGGAATCACGGAAGGGTATATGTGAGGCATCCTTTGATTTTTTGGCGCCCTTTTTAGGTTCATTGGCTTGTTCAGCAAGACCAGCAATTACTTTACCCAAGGTAGTTAGGGATTTATTGATATTTGCACCTTCTTTAAGACGAGCACCCGTGGCTCCTGTACTATTAGCTCTTTCACTACCAGCTAAATCTACAAGACTTTTTTTTTTGTGGGCTTAGTTTCTTTTTTTTTTTTTTTTTTTACCTGATACGAGCTACTTTTTCAGCCGTTTGTTTCGTTGCTGGGTCAGTAATACGCTGAGTGACAAAGATGGTACAGACTGCATGAGAACGAGAAGAAGTAGCATTCATTTGGGTAGCA
The DNA here is from genome assembly GCA_000697035.1 of Rhizopus stolonifer B9770. NCBI lineage: Eukaryota > Fungi > Mucoromycota > Mucoromycetes > Mucorales > Rhizopodaceae > Rhizopus > Rhizopus stolonifer. The sequence goes on from JNDS01005567.1 coordinate 52,684, forward strand.
GCTACTGTACGAGCCTTATTTCCTTCATCCATCAATTGATCAATATCTTCAAATGAACCTACGGCCAAACGAGAGAGATCTTGTACATAGGGACCCAAGACGGGATGTTCTCTTACTTTCAAATTGGCTTTGTTACTGGGATTCAACAAATCCTTGACTTTTTCATTGTATATTTCGATATAAGAAACTTCTACTCTGAAATCCAATGTGTCTGTTTTGTTTTCTTGTACACGATCAAATAATTCTGAGCATGTTCTTGGAATAATACCCTTGTCTTCACCATATCCCACCTATTTTTTTTTAAAAAAAAAAAAAAAAACTAAATTTAAAAAAAAAAAAATTAACAATAAATTATTGTTTTAGTTACCATGGAATATGATTTTCCTGAACCTGTCTGACCATCTAAATACAGAAAATTAAATTAAAATTTTCGCCATATAAATATATAGTGTTTGAACTGACAAGCAAAAATACAACAATTGTATCCGGCGAATGCGTGATCTAATAACTCTTTACCGAGATCATTATACACACGTATCTGATCTGCATATTCTGGGTCGTTTACATCTGCAGACCAATAAGATTGATCAAAGGTGAACGCTTTTACTTCTTCAGGTGTTGGTTTTTGTCCCTGAGTTGCTGGTTTCGTAATAATAGTTTTGTTTCCTTCCATTTGAATAAGCGGTATAGCCCCTCGAGCCTTTTCTATTGAATTGTCAACCATATGTACATTTCTTCTTTTGTTATTACCTCGAGAATTTAAAGGTCTACAACGTACAACAACCTTAATATTACCTCCACTCATTATAATGATTTATGTTTATATAAAAAGAAGGGGAAGGGATGATAAACTTTGTTAATTTCTTTCCACTAGAAGATATTTTGGTTCTTATGAAAGAAAGAATAAAGATATAAAGGTTGACAAAAAAAAAAAAAAAAAAAAAAAAAAAAGCTTTCTAAAAACAAAGACAGCTGCAACAAAAAAAAAGCAGGTTTTGAATATCAGGGCTTTAGGAAACAAGACTAAAGGGAGAGCTGTGGAAAGAAAGATGAGAGATAAAACCGATTTTCTTTTGGGTTACTAAAGTGAGGGAACATACCACACCCCCTCTCTTTCTCTCTCTATTTGCTTTTTTTTTTTAGCACATTAAATCGGGGAAGGGGAGGGGGGAGAAGCGTACATTATCTTATTTGTTAGGATCTTCACAAACTGGGGGGGGGGGGGGGGGGGGAGTATTATATATTCCCTGCAGTAAGAGCTATGATTGGAGAAAATAGGATTTTTTTTTATAACAAACTCATTGTATACAATACAATGTAAGAAAAAAAAATGAAATCTATATCCAAGTAATGTTCTTTTTTTTTTTTTCCTTTTACATTGGCGCAATTTCTTCCGGTGCGGCAATCATAGGTGGACTAATGAATATTAGATTTGTTTTAATAGAACACATCTTACCTTGGTCTTCTTCCTTTGTTCTTTCTAGCTTCTTGTAGTATTAAAGCAGAAGGATGTTCGAGAGGTGTCAACAACTCAAAGCTACACAGAAGCTCTTCATTGATACTCATCACTGCACCAAAATTATCAAATTCTCCACAATAATTTGGAGCACTAAAGACAGTGACCAAAGTTCTTTCGTTAAAAAACTGATAACCGTCCTCGACGACCATATGGGCTCTACAGACCAAGTCTAGATCGTGTCTTGCCAAAAACTCATTGACCACTTTCTTTCCATAACAATAAGAGACACCTCTCTCGTTTTCTTCCCATTCCTTTGCTGTATCTGAAGGGTCGGACCAGACGAGATCGTTCAGTAAACCGTATTCGGGCACATCAGTAGGTCGCATTATATTTCTCACATCGTCCATGGAGTGTAATGATGGACTCAGACCACCGTGAACACAAAAGATTTTGTTGGCAACAAGGGCTGCAATCGGAAGTGTATTAAAGACATCTATAAACGTTTTCCATACTTTGGTGTTTGTTCGTCGTTTACATTCATCGTAGAACCCATAGACTCTCGTCACGTTAGCGCATTCATGATTTCCACGAAGTAAAAAGAAGTTTTCGGGATATTTAATCTTGTAGCATAACAAAAGCAAAATTGTTTCCAGACTCTGTCTTCCTCTATCCACATAATCTCCCAAAAGCAAGTAGTTTGAATCAGGCGGATATCCACTCTAAAATAAACATATTAGAAAGAAAAGAAATAAATAAATAAAAAAATAAAAAAATAAAAAGTGAATTGATTTATTTTATATATAAACCATTTCAAAAAGTCGAACTAAATCATGATATTGTCCATGAATATCTCCTAATATTTTAACAGGTGCTGTCAATTCTATCAAGCTCTATAAACTATTAAGCATCAACTGATTAGAGTTTGAATAACTTACCGGTTGACTGAGAAATACTTGTTGTGCTGCTCTGCAGATGGCTACAATTTCTGAGTTTCTAAAACAGATGGATTTAGGCACTTTGTATCTTGAACCAACTTCCAATAGCCGACAAATACATTCATCAATATCCAGATTGGAACCAAAGGATCGAGTAGAAGTAGCAGTCATTTGTGTTTGTGAACAAAAAGTGGATTGATTTCCACTATGAATAGAGTCCTCCCCGTTCTCGCTGTGTTGTTTTGATGTGATTAGAATGGAATTAAGTGAAGTGGCTGTGGCTATCGAAGTTTCGTTTTCTCCATTATCTGCCCGTACAATACTACGCCGGGCATTTCTTTTTCTTTTAGATGATACGTTTCCCATAAACTATTTCTTAATAAAAGAGGAGAGAGAAAAGAGAGAATGAGAAAAAGGGGAAAAAAAAAACATTTTATAGTATCTACACTCCAAGACAACAATTCCAAGTGTTTTTTTTTTTTTTTTTTTTTTTTTTTTTTTTACTCCTTGTATAAAAAGAGATCTACGTTTCATCATTTTTCTCTCCTAAAAAAAAATGGGAGTGTCTGTTTGATATTCACTTTCATTTTCCATGCAAGAAATTAAAACGTCATTGAATTTACTTTTTTTTCATCAAGAATGTTACACCGTAGATCGCACAATCCAAAGTGACAGTTACTGCCCTTGATTATATTTATGCATAGGTTCCATCTGTCAACATAGGGGTTTATAAAGTCTTTCTTTTACAAGAATGCTTAAATTAATCAAATCATCATACTTTTTATTATTATTATTATTATTATTATTATTATTATTATTATTATTATTATTATTCCATGACAGCACATCTTTGCTGTTAAGAAAAGTCTATTCCACTAGTTATCTTGGTTCTCGAAAAAAAAAAAAAAAATATTTTGAGCGTGCTTAAGGTTGATATATATAAAAAATCTTGAATATTTAAAGACACTTTCTCCATAAGAAAATCATTTTTTGTCACTCAAAATCACAAAACAATAGTCGGATTAAACTGTTACATTGAATTATTCCTTATGACATCATTTGTTACACATGAGTCTAAATACTTTTTTTTTAGTTGTTTTTTTTTTTTTTTCACAAACTTTTTTTTTTTTCACAAACTTTTTTTTTTTCACAAACTTTTTTTTTTTTATAATTTTTCCAAATGGTCAAGAACAAAGGAAAGGTGATTAAATAAAAGAAAAACTTGAGTAAATAAACAAATTCTGATGATTAAAAGGGTGGTAAATCTAGAAGAAGAGGAAAGAACGATACTGAAAATGATAAACGTGAACTTGTATTTAAAGAAGAAGGCCAAGGTAAGGAAATCTTTTTTTTTTTTTCTTCTGAAAAAAAAAAAGGTATATTGACATCAAATAGAATATGCTCAAGTACTCAAAATGTTGGGTAATGGCCGTGTAGAAGCACAGTGTTTTGATGGTGTGAAACGTCTTGCACTTATTCGAGGTAAATTAAGGAAGAAGGTTTGGATCAACCAAGGTGATATTGTCCTGCTGTCACTGCGTGATTTTCAAGACGAAAAAGCTGATGTCATTCAACGTTATAATCCGGATGAGGCCAGACAGTTGAAAGCCTATGGTGAACTACCTGATACTGCAAAGATTAATGAAGCTGATGCTAACTTTGGTGGTGAAGAAGACGATGAAGTTGAATTTGATTTCGATATTGATGATGTAAGGTTTTTTTTTTTTTACAACAAAAAAAAAAAAGAAACAAAAACAAAACTTTTAATACGCCTTTTCATTAGATTTAAATCAACAAAAATAAGAGCAGAGAGAGACAGAGAGAGACAGAGAGAGCAGGAGAGCAGAAAGTTTTTTTTTTTTTTTTTTTACAATTTTTTTTAGAGGATTTTGTTGAATAAAAAAGAAAAACAACAAAATACATGGAACAAACATATATGGATAGAAATAGAGAGAAATCTTGTATAAAAACTTCTCGGGAGCTTTATTATTATTATTATTATTATTATTTGGACTTGATCTTGTTTTCAAAAGCTTGGTTGATATGTTTATATGACTGAACAATACACAATACAGGTACCTGATATGTTCAGATGGGAAGGATTTAGCATGTTATTTATATGCAGTATTTTTTTTACTTACGACGATCCAGGGCATGTTCATCATGACAAAGTATCCCCAAAAATAAATTGGTTGTGGATCGCAATGAGAAGCATCAGGTAACTCAGATACATAATAGATTGTACAGCTCACTGCATGACATACAGAGGTAATCAATTGGAAAAAGTATTGCTTATTTGACTTGGATAAAATCAAATAAGCAGTATAAATACACAGAGGACCATAAATAAGCTATGTAACAAAAGGTTTTTTTTTAAAAAAAAAAAAAAAAAAAAAAAACATGGTGGATGATATTTTCTTGCTTACAATAGTTATTGATTCCATTGTGATTAAATGTGTGTCATGGATCATATATCGAGAGTCTCCTTTTCCATACTCTTTCCAAAGCTGTGCAAGTATAGTGTTTTTGCTCGTGATAGTTCCAACATTAAGAATATAATAAACTTCGAAGCCACAATGAAGGCATGCACAAATCGCGAACCACACAAACTTCAATGGTGAACCAGATCTCTGTCCTAATCTATAAAGAAACGTACTTATACATGCAAATACACTTCCAAACGTAATCAACAATTCCAACTGACTCTTGTCATTGGGCACATAATTCCAAACTTGCAAGTCTTTAGGAAAATAAGGATGACTCATTACTAAATTGAAAGAAAAAAAAAAAGTGTTCCTTTTGACAGATTTATTAAAAAACAGACTCCCCTTGTGTTACGGTCATACCATCTTGTTTGTTTAAAGTTTCCTTTGCTTCAGTTAACTTATCTTTTTTCACCATCACATAATCCGTATCGTAAGTACTCAATACGAATACTGGGATTCCTTGATCCTTTAAGGGAGAAACAATTCTTGCAAGGATACCAACCAATCCAAAGTCCATTTGAGCATCGACTTGGAACATGCACCAGTTTTCTTCAGTCTTTTTAGGTTGAGGATCAGGCAATTTGTAAAGTGTCGGCAAGATTAAGGAGAGTTCGGAACTAGTCTTGGAGATTGTATACCAAGGTGCATCTAATAAGATAGCAGGTGAAAGCTTAAAATCACGGTCATATTGGTGAACAGAGAATTGATCAGGTAAAACCTTTAATTGAATAGAATAAGACATTATTTAACGCTTTTTTTTTTTTTTTGGTTTGTTTGTTTAGTTGAGAAGGGAAAACAATGGCAGGAAACCTATTTATATTTATTTGTTGAAATCTAACTGGGTTTTATTGTTTTCAAAAAAAAAAAAAAAAAAAAAAAAAAAAAAAAAGTTTACTTTCACACATGTTGTATGTGTACACAGTTTTATCAAATATTTGAGAGTAGTCAGTTAAGTAAATCTACAAATATTATAAAAAAAAATGCTATACTCAACTTGTTTTACTTTATAAAACTTGTGGCAATGTGCTCTTAAAGTCTGAGCATGTATTTTTTTTTTTTTTTTGAATGACTCAAGTTGACTTACAAAGTTATCTTTCTTTAAATACTTGCAAGTATAAATTAATTCTTTATAAAACTTTTAACTTAAATATGTTATACTTTTCTAATAACTATATGCTTTATGAAATATATTCTTTATATATATATATATGTATATATATATATATATTACTGACCAAGTCCATATTCCTGTTCTTTAAATCGGTTGACGGGATGGCTGGCTATGAAATCCAGCTGGTCTACAAAATCCGGCGATCATGCCCGCTGTAATCTGGAACATGAATCTCCAGTAACAACTTCAATCCAAATGAAAGCTGTCAAAAATGACAAGTTGAAAAAAGAAAAAGCTATATACTTATGACTCCTCTTTTTTTTAAAAAAAAAATGTAGAAAAAATACATCAAGTAGGACGATCGATTGACCTTCAGGTGGTGACAAAACTTTAATTGAAGTCATTAGATAGTGTGTATGTATATATATTTTAACCTTGATTATATTGCAATTTTTTTTTTTTTTTTTGGGTAGAGTTACGTGTATCATGGAAAGAATAATTTCAGGTGCAACCTAAAATGGTTGTGTGTAAAGAAGGCCAAATAATGAAACCAAAGCTAAACCTTTTGTTACCTTTTATACAATGGTCCATCCCTTTTATAAATGTGTTTACGTTTGGAGAATTTATTACTGTTACAATCCCTCAAGACCAAAAAAAAAAAAAAAAAAAAAAAAAAAAAAAAAAAAAATGATATCATGGCAAATCTGGATGAACTTTACAAAATTGTAGCCTATCACCTCTTTTCATAGCAATAGCAAATATTGTTTTAAACTTGATAAAATACTACAAGGCATACTTTATATAAATTCACTATCTTGAAGAAGTAAGAAAAAAAAAAAAAGTTATGTCGCCTTTTTTTTTCTTTTTTTTAGGTGTTTAATTCTATTTCGGAACATCTTCCGGTATGACCGTTCAATGACAACGAAAGAATTATGGCAAAATTCCGAATAAAATCCTGTATAATTACATGGTTCTAGGCAAAGTCCTGATTTCAGTGTATAAAAACAACCGCAAATCATCCGGAATTATTGCCATTTATTCAACATTACCTTGTCTAAACTAACTTTTTTTTTTTTCTGAAATTTAATTTTGATTCATCCAAAAAGAAATGATATTGTCTAAATTTCAAGTAGAAAAAACTGTACGTTGACATAAAACAAAGTGGGTGCAAGAAATAGAAAATTTGACCAAAGACACTTTATAGAATATTAAAATTTACTGCACACTTTTTTGAAGATTAAATCATCTAAAAGAGCGTTTATTTCTAGATTCGGTTTTGTTTTGTATAAACAAGTTATATCTGTCCCTTTTTCTTTCTTTCTTTTTTAGTGTACAAAAGAAAGAAAAAGAAAAAAAAAAAGGTATGTAAGCATGATGAGTTTCTTTGCCGAATTTACGTAATAATACGAGTTTTTTTTTATTATTATTATTATTTTATTCGGGATTTTGCCATATTTGCATGAGTTCTTGACCTTTAATTTTAGTTGAAAACCATAACTATAATTAGAAAATAGAATTATATGATATATAACAAGCTTGTTCTCCTCCCCCCCCTCCTCCCCCCCCCCTTTTTTTTTTCTTTTCTTTTTATTATAAAATGTCTAGTATTGAACTACTAAATCAAAACGAGGATGATCGTCAAGAATCTTATAAAAGAAACACGCTTATTTCCTCTATGCGAACAAAGCACAAACTTCACTCCTATTCTTATACAACACTGAACGAAAAACCACCTTTTATATCAGAAAGAGCATATACTGAACCGACACATGAAATAAATAGTGATGATGATGACGAGAGTACTTTTTTGACAAAACAACCTTATAAAAATTCTTGGAAATCATCTGTTTTACGTGCAGTTGGTATTAAGAATAAACGATATGTTTAAATATCATTATTATTATTTTGGTTTTTGGTTTTTATATAAATATATTTGTGTATAGAAATGAAAAAAAAAAAAAAAAAAAAAAAATTACAACGGATTTGATATTATTTTAAAGAAGTTAATTAACATTTGATAGAACACGCCTTGACTTTTCTTTTTTTCTGGTATTTTTAAAAAAATTAAGTGCAGAAAGTAAAGCAGATCTTTTACTTATAGAATGATCTTGATCAATACCTAATAATGCTTTCTTTCGAGAAAAACTTTCTTGAACCCGATAATTTTTTGTTTCTGAATCTAAGTTGTTTAATCTTTTAATTTTGAAAGATAAAAAAAAAAAAAGGGAGGGAGGAGATGAAGGCACTTACTACAACAATTTTCGAACTCTGTATTAGATTGATTTTGTTTGTTTATTGGATTCTATTAAAAAAAATCGTTTTAGCTTCATGAAGGTTTATTGAAGACTTTTACTTGTATACTTTCATCAGAGGATTGTAATTGGATCTTGATAGGTACATGTACTATAGGTATGCTCTCTTCTTCTATCTCCTTATATTTGATATGTTCAGGTGTATCTATTATACGATGTATCAACTCACATATCTATAAAGTCAAGTTTTTTTTTTTTTTTTTTTTTTTTTTTTTTTTTTTTTTTTTTTTTTTTTTTTTTTACCTGGTCTAATGTTTCCTGTTGCATACTCTTTTACAAATGTGTTTATGCATTCATTTGTGTCCAGATCATCCATTTTACATGACAGTTTTTGGCACATCTAGTATATACGGGTCACTTAATGATATACATATATATATATGTCGAATTTTACTTCTTCATCAATAGAGTACGTAAAAGATGTCATATTAGCCAATGTCAAGACGATTGATTTAATATAATCTAGCCTATTCTTTTCCGACTGCTGTATTGAATCACAAGATCTCTCCCAGTCCTGTATCCAATTAGATGATTCTAATAACTCCACTGATATTCCATACTCTTTATTCAATATATCGATATCCATTTGATGTGTATGTTCTTGAGATTTTGTTGTAGTATATGCATGATAAGCCTATCAACATTATAAGATCATAACAATCTCATCTCTTAAATACTTACTTTTTTTGAATGATTGACATATGCTGTTTTCACATTGTATACATTTCTTATTTGATCCTTGATCTATACTAAACAGTTTAATGACAAAATGCTCTCTCTCTCTCTCTCACTTTATAAAAAAAAAAAAGTGATAGTTCTTTAAATAATTTTTTTACTGCATGTCCTAATACGTGTTGTTGCTTCACGTAGTGATCAAATGGTGCTTTCAACATATCATTGATATTTTGACTTAATTCGACATGTGCTCTTGCAGTGGTTTCAGTTGTAGATAATAATATATTAAATGGATTTTCATCTGAATCAGGTAGTATAGTTTGTGACAGGTTCAATAATCTCTTTCCATAGTCCTCTTCAATTTGCATTCTATTACTCCTTTTTTATTTAGATCAGGTATAGAGTATTAATAAAAATCAAATTTACCTCTGCTGAAGAAAGGAATGAATTGCGGAAAGTGTAAGTTTGGTTTGATTAAGTCGATCCAATAAAGTGTCCAGGGCAGTTTTATCAGAACACTATGTGGTCCTTACTAGTTATATGTTTATTCTTTTTTTTTTTTTTTTTTTTTTTTCCCAGAATGATTACCCAAAAGTTATTTTTTATTTTCAAGTATTCTTCTTGTTCCACTTGTAACATTTGTTTAAAAAGGAAAAGAGAAGAAGAGAAGACATGTAAAAAAAAAAAAAACACTTTATTTGGATATAAAGATCTACGGTGAGTTTAGAAAATTGTTTTACTATGTTTAGTCATTTGATTTCAAAAATGAAAGAATACAAGGTATTCAATCGAGAGAAAAGGTACTATATTAACAATAAAAAAAAAAAAAGGTACTTACTCTTGGCTTGTTGTATGCCATGTTTTTTAATTTTGTACCACTATTTGTCTCTTGCTCCTCCCCACCCCTCTTTTTTTTTTTTTTTCATGCTGTACATCTTTGCAGCCAAATTGTCTTACGTAACGTTTGCATGTCTTTATTTTTAGAAGAAGCGGGCCTTTGATATATTTTTATATATCCCCCTTTGTTAGGTCACTCAAAGCAATCAAATTCCACAGATAAGTTTACATTTCTAATGAAAACCAGTCCTCCTGACAACTTTAGGATGTAATGTGGTAGAATGAACAATACAATCATGATCCTATAGGAGTTTAATATGTTCATGAGTATTTAGTATTTGATGATCATCGAATAAAAGAAGAAAAAAAGATGATTACTTGACCCCCTCTGTAGAAACATGATGTTAGCCAAAAAAAAAAAAAAAAAAAAAAAAAAAAAAAGATAGCTTCTCTATTTCTAATCTTCAAGCCTACAACTGCTTGCATAATTTGATTTGCATTCTAGTAATTGAGTATTCGAGCTCTTCCATCCTGTGGTTGGTGCAGATAAACCCTCTCTCCTCCCTTTTGGATTACCGAGTAAATTTATGGTTTATATCAACCGAATGTTACCTATGCATATATCTTACTGTTATGATCTTCTTTCTTTGCTCGACTCAAGCATACTTGTAAGAGTAACAAAATAACTGTAACATTTTTTTCTTGCATGGAGCAAGTATTTGTTGAGAAAAAGTCGAATTCTGTAATCGTTATCTATCCGGATTATCTGCGTCACGTAAGATTTTCGGAAAGTAAAAGCAACTATAAAAAAAAAATCACATTCAGGATCAAACACTTCTCATAGAGTGTCAGATAACTGCTCTTTTATTATTTTGAATGGCTCATGATATAAATAAGAAGGATATTGAAATTATAATTGCTTTGTCACTTTCTGTATCATGATTAGAAGTTGTATACAACTCAGCATGTACCGGTTGTGTTACATTGGCGTTAGCAAACATTCGTAATTCATGTGAAAAACAACATATTGCGGGCTTGACCAATTTGTTTTAAAGAAACGTCGGATACGGTAGATTACGAACTATATATGTATATATATATATAAACAAGGACTTACTGCCATTACATCTCTCTCTCCTCCTCTTTATCTACGCTGATACTCATATAGAAAAATAATGCCTTAAAATCCTCATTCTAATAGATAGAGATACTAAGAGATAGTATTATGTCATCTTTTGAGCAGGGCCTCTCTTCAATGTCGGAGATAAAGCGTAACTCTATCCTCATTTATGTGTTGGTTCTAATCTACACATAAATAAGGAATTGGACTTTAGATCAATTCGATATATCTGAGGACTTGGTAGGGTAAAAAGAGAGAGAGAGAGGGGGGGGGGGGAGAACACATGGAATTAATGCGCGATTATTTAGGGTTTTTTTTTTTCAAGTGTTTGAACTATTTAGTTTATTTGTAAAAAAAAAATCAATTTATCTTTCAAAGCATGTTTTTGAATCCATGTTATAACACATATATCTACTTTCCTTCTTTTTCCCATTCTATTCAAGCAATGTCAATTGAATCCACTTGTTCAAATTAATTGGCTGAGCTTTGACCATTTTGATTTTTCAAGCTTTAAGCATGACGGAGCTAAGCTATAAACTATTGTATTGTCCGGGTACATTATCTATTACAGAATATTGAAGTTTCCTCTTCCCTCCCTCCCCCTCCCCTCTCTCCTTCAAAGTATAAGCATATCTTCTTTTTATTGTTATTCTTGACTGTCAATTGTTAATTTTTTTATTCGTTTGTTGACGTTGAGGCTGAAGTATAAACAGATTCACAATATAAAGCAATGACGGAGTACCTTTTTGGAGGCACTTGAACTTTTTTTTTTTTTTTTTTTTTTTGCAACACAAAGTAATTGAATCAAACGAAAGATTTGTTTTATCAGCAATTAAATCTAAGCGTGCCTACCCTTCAATACTTTTTACGTTGGAAAGACTTTCACTTTAAGAACCTGTTTTTTTTTTTTAAGTTGGATTTGTGGCAATAAAGTTTTCAAATCTGGATTTTCCGAAATATTCCAGTGGGTACTGTACCCATTGTACAGGAAAAGAGGTACATCATTTTAAGCCAAGTTTTTTTTTTTTAAAAAAAAAAAAGGCTTTTTTCTTTTTTATGCCCGAGGTTTTTTTTTTTTTTTTTTTTTTTCGGAGAAAGCATGTCAAAGTGTCTCTCTTTCTTTCAAATACAATAGGGCGAAACAATTAGCCGCTTATCTAGCTTTTTTTTATATATATATACATATACATATTTGATAAAAGAAAACTGTTTTGGGAGTTTGTCTTCAATTCACACTGAGTAACAGAAGATATCCAGATACAATAGAAAGTTTATTTTACTGAAACTGTTACCAAGATTACTCCGTGTATCATAAAGTGTTTTTATACACAAAAATCACTTGCCTGTTGTACAAACTGGAATCCTTTTTGCTCTTTGTTCATCTGGTCAATTAACACGTCATTTGTCTTGAATGTTCTATATGTGAAAAGTCAAAAAAAAAAAAAAAAAAAAGATCTCGGCAATCTAAAAAATAGATGGTGCATTAGCCACTATCCGATTTCCAATACAGTTTGTAAAGTAAATGGTTTTGTGCTTCGCTCTTATTTAGTACAGAGATGATGAGTCATGGTTAAGTGTGAATATAGAGTCGAATAAATGAATGAAAAATGACTAGAACTAATGCATACTATTGTCATTTAAGCCTACATGTGCGTTATAATGCTATATTATTGAGAATCTTTATTTTTTTTTTAGCCATTTTCTTTTTTTTTTTTGTACTTGAAGGCATAAATGGCTCAGAAAGATACACAAAATGAAAAAAAAAAAAAAAATCGGGGCACTTTAAAATTTGAAACGAAAAAAAAAAAAAAAAAAAAAAAAAAAAAGAATTCCACATCACTTGACTCGATGAGACACAATCTTTTTTGATCTTTGTGACAATCCAATTCGTAAATGAAAGTATAAATCTGTTCTGCTCTGTTCCCCAGCGGGTAAAACATATTGAATCGGCGCCCATTTTGCCCTGCATAACCCACAGGGCATCACGATCGAAAATAAAGACTAAGCTAGATGATACGTTTTAAAATAAAGAAGAGAAACAAGCATCATGCACGCTAAGTAAATATGGGACGCTGTTGATGGCAGGTATGTAATGCTCATATTTCTAATACTATACTTTACTGACAAATATGCATAGAGTCAACATAAACAGAATGATCAATGGTGCTAAACTCAGTATTTTTAATTTAATCTGTCTATTTGAATAAACATTTAATCTAAGCAAAAATACTACGGATGGCTCAGAGTATAAACATTTCCATGAACTTTTTTTTTTTTGTGTGTATGTGTGTATTCCACAGCAGAATCTTTTGGTTCTGGGTGCGAAATACGTTACATCATAAACAAAACCCAAAGGAAACCTTACACAGAAATCACTTTATACTTTTATGGGTTTAAGAGCCTTATAACGCAGAAGCATATTTAGCGCATAAAGAATTTAAATGTTCTGCTTGCAAAAATCTTATATGAATATTTAACCAGATTTGTTGAATCCAGAAAAAATTGCAAGTGCATTTTCTAGTAGAAAACGGTACTTCGGGATCTTTTAACTAGCTCCGTACCCCCCCAAAAAAAGTACAAAAAAAGAAAAAAAAAAGCAAGAGCCATTTTTTCTTGACAAAACAAGATGAACTATAAGTTGTGCACATAAAAACATTTCTACCAAAATATGCAAATATAATATATTTACTTTTTTTTTTAAAAAAAAAAATACCAGTTACTGACAAGATAAGACTCCTTGTGATTGTAGAACCAACATTCGTAATTTTCAGTTTTCCAATGGTTACAGATGCTCAGTGATATTAAGCTTGTTATGTTAAGAATTGCTGCATGCAAGTGGCTCTTATATATCAAATCAACAAAGTATCAGATATGAGAATGTAGAGAAGAAATGTTGAAGAGTTCCGAAGTATAACCTCGACATATGCAGAAATCCTTTTTTCTTTTTTCTTTTTTTTTTTTTTCCCAGCACAAGTTCCAGAACAGCTAAGGCAGCTTGGATCGGGCGCTTGGTGTAACGAATGTTTGCTATAAATATTGTCCATGAATTCTTCTCTTTTTTTTTTCAACTCAAAAATTTTTATTTCACTTTTTTTTTTAAATCATGATGATCGCTACTCACCGTAATCCACTCAACGAAACCAACAATGTTCGCCAAAAATCTTTTTCATCAATGATGAAGAACTTACTGTCACTGGTATCGCGTTCGGATAATAATAATAGCACTACTCAAATTGAGGATTCAGAAAAACGATCTCAGCATGTACAAACTTTATTTGAATCCATGTACTTTTCATTCCCTGCTTTTGAAGAACAAGACGAAAATACTTCAACTGGTATCTCAAACTGCCATCCTCAGTCACCTTTAATTGTTGGATCAAACCGCATCATGTGTTAGAACATCAACTATATCATTATCATATATATATATACCTCCTCTCCTCCCTCCCCCCCTCCCCTTCTGTACCATATTCTCATCCAAGCATAATTATTTTATATACAATATACCCCCCCCCCCCCCTACCCGTTCAACATCAATACATTTAACGCAAATAAATTTGATATTTCCTTTTGCCCCGATGATTTTTTTTATGTAATCTGAAAATGCTAAATATAGCCTTACACGGGCTTATTTGCCTTGTCATTTCCGAGCTAGTAATTAAAACTCGGAGATGGCTTTGCTTAAAACCAAGTTAGTAATACAAAACGTAAGAAACATGAATACAGGATTTTAGTACGACTTGTAAATAAATTTGAGACACTTTTTTTTTTGGGACAATTTGAAAATGGAAATCGGGGCAGCCATTTCTTTTTTTTTTTTTTTTTTTTTTGGGACAAATGAAATGAATCTTTAGGACAAAATTGTCATTTTTTTTTTTATAATGGTCTCTGCTAAAGTTGAATTATCTCTCATTTTTGTTAAGTTCAGAGAGCTTGTATGACTTTAAATCCGAAGCAAAGACAACATGGAACTGGTCCATTTCACTACTTGTTTATCTTTCAGGTCAACGTTTTCTGCATTCAACCACTGACCAAATCCCAAAGGAATTTTTTTTTTTTTTGTCAGATTTCCAAATGCTTGACAAAATATCCCTACCATGTATAAAAGCTGACTTGTAACGTGAGACAAAAAGGTGTTTCTCTTTTGGTCGAAAAACATAATTGATAAAGTCAACAATTTGGCTATCAATTTCTACATTGTAAATTTCATTAGAAGCCAATTTATTATCGAAGTTACTTTCTAATTTTGCCAAATATAATATCTTTTTTTTTTTTTTTTTTTTTTGTCTGTATTGTTGGCTATTTCTTCAGCTATTTCTTGCTTGGATTTGTACAGTTTATATAGACGTGGCGCACTAAATATATGGGACTTGCAGAAGAGCATAGGTTCATTAAGGCCATTGGTGAAGCAAAGGTCGACATCGGGTGATGCTTTAGTATCTTTTAAACAAAGCTTGGCATCCTCCTCATCAAACGGTTTGCAGTAGAAAAATACAATTAGCCTCTTCTTTGGAGAAGCAGTGAAATGGACCGGTTCCATGTTGCCTTTGCTTCGGATTTAAAGTGATACAAGCTCTCTGAGCCACGCTTAATAACATTGAAAAATAATATCTCCTATTTCTTAAGATCTTCATTCCCATTCGCTTAACAAAAATGAGAGATAATTCAACTTTAGCAGAGACTATTATAAAAAAAAAATGGCAATTAAGACTAAAATCTTGAATTGAATACTCATTGTTCGTCGGTTATATGTCCTTCCTCCCCCTCCCCTTTTTTTTTGAAAAAAAAAAAAAAAAAAAAAAAAGAGAAACCAACTGTTTAACTTTGTTACATGATATATTAATAGAAATACCATGCCGAATTCAGAAAGGTTTGTTGAAAGAGCAAGGACCATTTAGCCCGATTATCCCCATCTCAAGAAAACGTGTCAATCACAAATCAATATTTGATCTCTTTCACTTACCTTTATGGCATTACTGTACTAGGCGGACCTGAATTATTACAGTTTCATATCGGTTAATTGCATTTCCAGGTTAAAAATGGATAAACGATGAATGGAGACACAAACGCCTTTTTTCAGCCGGGTAAAAAAAAAAAGAAAAAAAAAAAGAAACAGCCAGATACTTCAGCCGGTTTTTGAAAAATAATTGTTGTAAAGTAGAATTTGTTTATCGGTTCAAGTCAAACTAGCTGTCTTTTTTTTTAATAAGGGTTTCAAGTAACTGAATTTCATTAAAGTTAAATTTACAGCAATAATACACAGAAAACAATAACAAAAGTAATGAGATTTATTTCAAGGAATGGTTATTGAAGTGTCTTTTGAGACCATTATGGTAAGCAGTGAAGATACTAAGTGTGGAATTGGTTGCTAATTGTATTATTGAGCTTCTTCAATTGAACGATATGAGCAGAAATTTCGTCTCTAAACTGGAAGAATACTAAGGATCTAAAAGTCTCAGATGCAGCTTGGGAACACAACTTGGTGATCAACAAGCAAAGCGTTGAGAAATAAGCCTTTAACCCTGAGAGCTGCAAATCCCACAAACTACGGATGTCACAGTTTTACTTCATTGTCTGTAAATTTAATATCATCAATGTTGAGGGAGACAGGCTTCAACAGCACTAATGTCAAACTCTGACTCTTTGTAAGTGAAGATGAATCGTATATCTATTTTGAAGTCTATGAAATTATTGGTGACACCTTAGAGACTTGATTTTTCACTCGTATACTCTCTCGGTTCAGTTTTTTTTTTTTTTTTTTTTTTTCACTTGCACAAGGTTACCGTTGATCATGAAAAGGGATTTAAAGACAGAAAGCCAAATCAGATCAAGATAGTTACCTTCACTAACATTGCTGGGATAGTTTTGCTGCATAATAAAGGGATTGTTTTGTATTACATTGAAAATGGCCACAAAGAATTCAATTGTTGGTGTAATCAATTATGGTTCACGGCTCATCAACCTTGATTTCTTGTGTGAATTTTGTTGGCTTTTTTTTTTTTTTTTAATCATTACTTTCTTTGCTATCAAACTAGCCGAACTAGACTTTTGGAAAGAGTTAGCATCGGAGGTTTTATATTGTCTGCAAGAGAGGATTTATAGACGCTGATGGTGACTTCATCTATTGCCGCAGAGGATGATCCCTAGCAGCCACGCGATATAAGTGTGATATTTTAGAAAACCATTTTGTATTAATATTACTAAACACTATAGAGCATCAGGCCTAAACATACAAGTCCAAGTATTTTATTACCATCAACATCGATAAGCAACCAACATATAAGCTAGCATTCTTGAAATTTTCTACTTACTCACTGACTTTTTACATTTATTTTAACTAATACCGAAGCTTTTTAGATTGTGAATCCTAACTCGTTGAGTTTGTTAACAGCGTTTTTCTCATTATTGATCCTCGTAATGAGACGGCCTATAAACGAAACAAAGCATTTCCAGAGGACATTTTTAACATAACAACACAATATACGACTTTATGTAAAAAAAAAAAAGAGACATACAACTTTTACACAGTTCGCAACAAAAAGCGATGCGCGTTTTTTAAAGACTCAGAGATCGAGGAAACGAATGGACTCAGTTCGTCGAATTGAGCGAAAGATCGTATATGTCATTAAATCTGATGATCGAGGTATATATTGCCGTAAACACAAACTCATTGACAAAAAAAAAAACCTAATACTCTGTTTTGACGTTATGTTTATAGTGTTTTTAGCTCAAAATAATGGCAAGTACCAAGCTTGATTTGAAAGGTTTATAAAAGGATTAAAAATGGATGACTTTGAGTGTTCGGATATGCTACTTTTCCCATAACCAGTTCCTGAAAAAAAGAAAAGAAAAGATCAGCTTTGATTAAGCGATAGTGTCACGATCGTGAGATTGTTGATAATGCCATGTTTTTGAATGTAACGTTGCTCTTAAAAAAATGGTAAAAGCGTTTTGTTATACGACTTTTTTTGTGTCATGGCTCCTGGTGAAAGAGTGTTACAAGAAATTTGACCCAGACAATATGCCACTTGCTGACTAAATATTAGCCACGAGTTTTTTTTTTTTTTTTTTGGAGTTTCTTCCGAAAATTTTTTTACCTTAGGATCAGTTGACTGTATTTCTTGCTTTTAAAAGAAAAAATATTTTACTTTGTAGCTTTTTCAAGATGTATTATGCAGGGTAACTCTTTGATGAGTCATTATTCGCAAATGTGTAGGACAAAAGTAGCACTCGATTCATCATTTGTATGACTTTTGTTTGTATCTGAAAGAGCCAGGGCATCGGTTGATATGGTCGGGTACCTTTCGTAATCACATTGAATGAATGCTTGGCTCAGTTTTTTCTTTTTTTTTTTTTTTTTTTTTGAAAAAAAAATGAAAGTATTATAGACTTACTTCTTCACTATTACCACGGTGGTATAACTAGTATCGCAATGGAAAAAACTTGATGCGGTTCCTGGTCACCAAAAAAGGTTAATTGAGATCGTGTTCTCTGAAAGCTGGGATAAAGTTGAATTGTTTGTGACCAGCAATGATGGATAAATGATGGGATAGCGCAATGTAGACTAGAGATTGAGGTTTCGGATCATCAACAATATGGCGAGGGTTTCGAATCTGAATTATCAAACGCTGTAATTGAGGATTCGGAACACCCAGACTACCTTGGGCGATGAGTAGACACAGCTGATTAAAAGAAACCAAAGGTCGTTTGCATTGCCACACAAAGCCGTATATATTTTTATATAATAATCGGAAAAAAGAAACTTTGTGTGGGTTGAAGCAGACGTAGATAATATCATATCTTGAAGAGAATTAGCGTATTCATGTTTGTGGCTCGTCCCTGTAAAGAAGCTGCCGCTTCGAATATATAAGTACCTGCTCTTTGAATTCTGCGAGCAATTTGTCCTGTAGAAAAAACGCGTTGAGATGTATTGTAGACAATACGATAACCGAGATAGCGGAATGGTTCCGGTGATCTAGCAGTATGGTAAACCGATATCTGTTGACGTTGAACAAATTATTGCCATGAGTCTTCAGGATGTCAGTGATCGAAAAGGCTTTCGTCTTGTTTTTATTGAACTTAGCATTAGAAACCATTGAGTATTGCATTAGATGATGTTGCATTCGGTCATAAACATTGAAGTTGTGAAGAATTGTACATATATCGTCGATGTAAGCTAAAGTTTTCACACGATGTTCTGCATCTGAATCAAAAAAGGTATAACCAGTGTTTTTTTTTTTTGTCTTGATTAATAGCAAGTAACAAACGCTCAAAAGCCAAGTTGAAAAGCAGCGGAAACAAAGGATCATCCTGAAGTAAGCCAAGCTGTTAATCGACGGTTGGTGAAAAAAAAACCATTGATATTGATTTGAAAAGAGTTTCCAAAAAAGAGATAATGAATACACCTAATAAATTTATCGAGAAAGCCAAAAGATTTGAACACTCGCACCATATATTGAGGGTTGACCCTGCCATATGCTTTTTCTTGGTTTAAAAGAAGACCTAGCCCAGAATATTTAGTAACTTCAGCTTGCTTAATCAACAAGTATAGAAGCAATCCGTTGTCACCAATGAAATAGCCACGAAAAAAAAACCTGTTTGGGAAGGCTGAATAACGTTACTGACTATAGTGAATAAACGAAGATTGAGTACTCTGGTAAAATCTTTGAATCACAGTTGATAAGTGAAATAGGTCTCCAGTTTTTTAAGTTGGTCAGATCTTTTGCCTTGGGCAGTAGTCTCACTCGAATTTCCTTCCAAGAGCTGGGTGTGGACTAGCTGGTTAATGCGCCAGTCAGAAGAAGTTGCATATGATATTCTGTCTAAACGAACGTTGGAATAATCGAAATCGCCTGCAATGATCAGATGATCAAAAGGTATATGTTCATGCATAGCATACAGCATGACCGTTACTTTATCAAGAATTCTCGTCTTTGTTCAAGCAATCTGGGACATATATGTTTAAGACGTAGAAAGGAGTGTAGTACTGTTGAGGATGTTCAATCTTGCTTAGTTGAAAACGTGTTGAAATGAATGTAGTGGATATGTCAATGTTGGTAGTATGAAAGTTGCTGTTGAATGAAATTATACCTACGTGAGATGTCCAGTATGATTCTTTGGCTTGAAAACGAACGTCGAAAGATCGTATAAGTTTAGGAGTCGAAGCATGGGATTCCTGAAAGCAAAAAATGTCATATTTTTGAAGGCATAAGTAACGAATATAATCTTTTTGAATTTGTGAGGTATGTATTTTGATTAAGCTATTGGTATTTAGCGAGGCACATTGACATAGGATATTATTCATCATATTAATTATTGTTATGATTTAGTCAAAGAGCACATCCGCCCTTCAAGGGATAACCCCCGTTGTTCACTAGTGCATTCGTCCGTCGTCCATAAAAAGGCTTTTAAATCTTTGTTTGTTGTGGAGCTTGATGTGTCAGCCCAATCATTGAATTCTAATCTGTTATTGACGTTGTGTGTTTGTAAAATGGGCTTTCCAAAATCTTTTTGAGATTGACCGAGTTCGTCATTGCAATCCTATCATCGTCTATTCCTTCTGAGGTGATAGTCATATCTTTGCTGCCCTCTTCTTGGTAGTCGGGGTCATCGGGGTCAGCATCAGTGTCTGGGATGGCTGCCGTTCGGTCAAGGGATAAGGAAGGAGCTGGTAAAGAGCATTTGGTAAGATTTGTGATCCCTCTTTTTATGTATACTCATCGACATGTTTCTACAAGGACATTCAATTTTGATGTATCCTTCCTTATAACAATAGTGGCATCATATAGGAATGTTGTTCCAAGTTTCATGGAAGAAATCATCTATAAAAAAAAAATAAGGGAGCAAACCAAATCCGAAACAAACTGGTAAAATGAAGAGTTTAGACAAATTGCCGTTACTATTTATATAACTGACAAAGATATTAAAGATGTTGAAAAGGTAGTCCAACAGAAACCTTCAAAGTAAAACATAACAAGATATGAAAAAATGGCATCAAAGCTGGCAAGAAAAAATATAAATGTATTACATATCAGTGTCTACTTCTTCGCCGACATCTCTTTCATGGTTCTCTTCTTCATCCCCTTTATCATCCTCTTTGTTATCATTCTCATCGTCGTCCTTTTCTTTCGGCGGCCAAAGCATGACACAAACTGCCACTTTTCTTCTCCTTTTTTGTTGTCAAGAATGCCTCCCATCTTCCCTACTGTCTTGTAGAGATTGCTTTCTTTGATTGCCTTTTTCAGTGACAGACACAAGCTCTATGAAATTAAATTAAAGTGAATAAACATCAATTGTAGTTTAGAAGCCAAATATTTTACCTTGGCGTTCTCCAGGCAGCTTGTCAGTTTTTTAATACCATTTTCTTGTATGGATTTATATGTTGTGGGGAACGAAATTGTCTCAATGGTTTCCAATATATAAAAGTCTTCAACTTTCTTCAAGACAGACAAGTGACATTCGAAACCCACCATTTGGACAATTGGGATTGAGGCTGCTGAGGGAGGGAGACCAAAAAGAAGAAAAGTGTTCAAATGATATTTTGAAACAATGATTTGCTTGAGTTTATCATTATAAAGCTTGCTAGAGATTGCCTTTTTAGCAAACTCGCCAACAGTAAGGTCCGATCGTTTTGTATTAGCACAGAACAAGATACGGAGGTCAATCTTCATTTTAATTTTTTCGTATTTCTTGGCTCCTGCTGGCATGGTATCACCTCAGTGGAGGACCTCAGTTCTGTCCTTTCTCCGCAGAGTACCATACTCGAATTCTAGCATTTCTATAGCTACCCCACCTTTTATTCCTACACCATACTCCTTCCAAACGGTATCCACTGCTTTAAGCGTACGATCAAGGCGGTATACCGGAATAGGTACAATTGGGAAAGAGAGATTCTCGCCAGCAGTAGTGTCACCATTAGCAGACAACAACCCTGTAATATTTTTTTTTTTCTAAATTCTATGAGCTGAAAGCTGTTACACCTTCAAGTTGACCACAATAGTTTAAGCCTTATCGAAAAAAGTCGACTATGTGTCACCTTGTTTTACGTCTTAAGTCATCCCAGTAGGTCTCCATGTTCTGAAGTATTTCTGCCTTGAGTAGAACAATAGATTTCCTTAAATAATAATAATACTGATAATAGTGTTGACTTTGGAGGACAAAATGATTTCTGTATTAGGAAATCGTGTTGAGTTTCTGGTATAGAATGGCACTTCTGCTTAGGAGTTTGTGTAATATCCTCAGATCCGCTCTTCTATTTGTCTTCTCTCTAACCTATAAGAAATCATATCCCTCCTACATTCATAATAAAAGAGTCAACGCATATCATACTATTATATGATTTTGGCTTTACTAATTTACAATCAGTTTGGATTTTGAGAAAAGCGCTTCAATACTACTGGACCATCATTTGATTATGATACTGCTTTCTGATAAGTTGTTAAAAACATTTGGAAGTAAGTAGTTGTTGTATCCTTTTTTTTTTATCATCACTTGAATTATGGGAACAATTTACTGTCGAATAAGAGAATTACTTCGTAAGCCTTCCCATCTATAAAAGCTGAAAATTGAAACAGCATCATATCGGTT
Source organism: Rhizopus stolonifer B9770 (assembly GCA_000697035.1). Classification (NCBI taxonomy): domain Eukaryota; kingdom Fungi; phylum Mucoromycota; class Mucoromycetes; order Mucorales; family Rhizopodaceae; genus Rhizopus; species Rhizopus stolonifer. Next base: position 75,205 of record JNDS01005567.1, read on the forward strand.
TCGACAGTAGAAATTTATGGCATGTAAAACATCTGGACAGGAAAGAAAGAGGGTAAGAATACATTCTTCATGTTATTCATCGTCTCATTGTTACATTATACACTTGTGTATTAATTGAGTAACTACTAAGAGGGTTCATTGTAGATACGAAAGTGTAAAAAAAAAAAAAAAAAAAAAAAAAAAAAAAAAAAAACAGCATGCATAATAATACAATATGATTTGCTCATTTTCTCTTTTCATGACATATTATCGCCCTCTTCTGAAGCTCATTCATTTGTCAAGATTGAATAATAATACAAGGGTTAAATTAAGATCAGTTTTTTTTTCCTTCAAAGCTTTATTCTTTTTATTATTATTGCTTGATTTAACATGGAAACTAATCCATTCCATAACCATGATAGATCAGGAGAGCAAACAGAGGATGGATCTGAAAAGACAATAAAAGATGATGATAGTCAACATACTGATCTACAACGTACAGAGACTCATGCAGACCATGCTTTACATCTAGTAGAAGAAGTGACCAAGGTAGACAACAGACGAAGGCCAAGTAGAGGTGGTGTTCTTTCCAATCTTTTAAAACTTGATGTGTTTGATTCCGAACCTGCTCCAAGACCTATTCGACCCACACTAAAAACAATAGCATCCAGTAGAGCTCTTTTACACATGATTAGTGATTCTGCACATAGTAGCATAGATGACCTTCAAAAGGCTGAATTGGGTATAGCGCAAGATGCGAAAGCTACTGCTCATCGAATGGCTATTGCAACCGAAATTGCTGATATTTTACAAAGACAAGAAGTGATTGTTAAATTAGGGAAATTACTTGTTAGAACAGGTGCTCCATCTCATAGAATTGTAAAAAAAAAGAGGGGGGGGGAGTCAAAGATATTAAACCATTTTATTTAGGAAGCAGCTATGGGAAAAGTAAGTAAACGATTAGAAATAGATGGAAGCTTTGCTGTTTTACCAGGCTTGATCATTGTGACATTTGGTGATGTAGAAACACATACTTCTGAGACTCACCTGGTTCGATGTACTCGTTCATTGGATATTGGTAAATTGGAAAGAGCAAATAAAATTGCTAGTCGAATTGCCAAAAGTAAAATGGAGATTGAAGAAGCAAACAAGTTGCTGGATGATATTCTTAAGGGCCCACCTACGCATAGTCCTCCAATTATCCTTTTGGGATACATACTTTCCTCTGCTTTTACTGCGCCTGTATTTTTCAATGGATCATGGACAGATTGTTGGGTGAGCGCTATTTTTGGTCTAATAAGTAAAGTACAATAGAAGATTAGAGAAACCTTTACTCATAATTCTCTACTAAGTTGGTCTGTTGACCTATATTTCCGAAAAAATACCCATGTTTGGTAACATCTTTGAAATGGCTATCACTATTCCTATTGCCATCATTGCACTTGCTTTACATCCTTATATCTGTTTTGCTGCTGTTGCTATGGCTTCCGTAAAATTATTTCGATATAAAACAAATCAGCTTACTCGAAAATAGATTATTATTGCTTTACCAGGATTCTCATTGACATGTTCAGTTATGGAACTTTCGGCAAAGAACTTGGTAAGCGGTGGTATACACTTGGTATACGCATTAATGTATGTCTTGTTTCTGGCGTTCGGTATGGGATACGGTTGTTCCGTCTGGCGACTAACTCATCCTGATCTTGATGTAAATGTGTCTGGAGCGTGTGAAAGTAATATCAATCCTTTCTGGAACTTTTTATTCTTACCTTTGGCTACTGTGGGTATGGCAACTGTTCTTGGTGCAGATGCATATCAGTGGCCTGTGATGGTTATCAACAGCGGTATAGGATATGCTGTTTATTACTTTGTTGGAAAATACACCGAATCCTCTTCTGTGATTACACCCAGTATCGGTGCATTTGCTTTGGGAATCTTTGGTAATGTCTACGCACGTTTATCAAAGCGTACGGCTTTTGTTCCTCTGATTGGTGGTACAATTATGCTGGTACCTGGAAGTATTGGTAATAACGTGATATATTAGTGAAAACGAGTATCTTATTTTATTTAGGGGTGAGAGGTGCTATCAAGCTTTTTGATGGTTCAAATGACAGCAGCGGAAGCAGCTTTGTTTTTCAAATTCTCGGTATTGGTTTATCAATAACTTTAGGCTTGTTTTTATCCAACTTGGTTGTTTATCCAAAAGGCAAAAAACGATCCGTCTTTTTAGGCCTTTAATTCCTTTCAACATGGCATATATATATATATATATATTCCCTCCTCCCCTTGTGTGTATTTTTGACTAGCAATATGTAAATAAATAATAATAAAAAAAAAAAGAGTTTATTTCTACAATTTTATGCGTACTTGATCGACTTTAAAACAAACTTCGCAGTCTTCACAGCCTTTGTCTTGCATTTCAAACCTTTCCCTTGTAAAAGTGATCGTATATTAGAGCCCTTATATCATGTGAAGTATTACCAAATGCTTTTCTTTGTCTAAATATTGGAAGTAGTCAAGTTTGTTACAAACCAAAGAAGGTGTTGTAGTTTGGACAATGACCTGGGGAAGATCCAATACTACAGTCTTGACAAGCAAGGTCATTTTTCAGCTTTTCTATGCAATAACGGTCATGTGAATTCAGAAAAGAGTTCATCTCGCACAAGTGGGTCTCTTTGTCGCAATATAAGCCAGAGCTAGCATGAACCATCGTGTTTTTTATTGTTGCACCATTGACCGAATTTTTTGTCATACAAAATAGAGAAAAAAGAAGAAAAAAATGATTTTTCATGTACAATACAACTGAATAAGCTTTGCGAAAAACACGTCGATCGAACTCTAATTAAAGCTTCAATATTATGTCATGAACGATTAAAAAAGAAGAAAGAAAGAAAGGAGTTTTGCATACATACTAACTATAGTTTACGAATAACTTGAGCTATTGCAGATACAAAAACTGTACATCTGCTTTGAAATCCGAGATAAGGCTTAGAATCATAATAGAAAATCATATCTTAGGGTCAGGAACCGTGACATTTTTTTTTAAGGAAAAAGTTTATTGAATACAACATTTAATATAACTTTTTACAGAAATTACATCTGGAACAAGCCCGATCTTGCTTTTCTATTTGTTTCTTACAAAACCTATCAAAATTCTGTTTCTCCTTGTTTCTGTCGCTTTCAGTTCGATAAAATATATTGGGTACAGTCGCGTTTTTAAGCCTTATATCCAAAGATGTACAAAATGGATCAGGATTAAATCCAGGACAGTAGCAGTCGCAGTAACCTGCTGGTGATCCCACTCCTTTAGGATCACAACCTGGGGTGCTTCCAAACATATTGATACAAAAACGGTCATGGCTGTTTAAAAAGGAGTTCATCTCACAACGCTGGCTGGATAAGTCGCAATGATAGCCATTACAACACTCATTGGGTTTGGTACAGAATTGGCCCATTTGCTTACAAGCAGCATCAGAAGAGCGAACCATACTGAGCAAGATACAGCTGGAGATAAAAGTGAGAGATGTAGATAAGCGAACCATTTGTTTCCTTGAACTAGTAATTCTTTTTTTTTAAAAAAAAAAAAGTTTCTTCTTTTTATACAAGAGATGGCTCAATAAGGTTTGCGTCTAAAGTGTCGATTATGTTTAATAAAACCTCTGAGATTACTGCAAGCAACCCCTAAAAAAAATGCATATAAACAAACTTAATTTTCGTATAGTTCATACGGATTTTCTGTAAAGCATATTGATCTGCGAATATCTTTAATTAAAACAAAAATACTATCCTTTCAGGGATTTTTTTCTTATAACGTTCATTAGTCAGTAAAGATTCCTTTGATTTCTCGTACAAAAAAGTCAGTATAACCAGACGAGATTTTTATTATTATTATTTTAGAACAAGTAGGATATGCTGTTATAAAATGTAAGAAAAAAAAAAAAAGAAGTGTTTAATCACCTTATTATGTAATTGTTCTTTATAGAAAGCCTTTCCAATATTTTTCACATTTTTTTTTTCTTTCAATTGAATTAAAAACATGATATTGTTAATAAAATCACACGGTCCTTTGTTACCAAACAAACCATCACGTCTTTTCAAATAAATTTATTCGATTAAGTTTTTTAATCTACTTTTTTAGTTTATATGGATCTTTGGTCAATCTTTAATTATGATGTCTCTAATGATAATGCGTAGGAATTGATGAACAAGTGATACAGTTCAAGACTTTAAAATCTGCAAGCGTCACATAGGGCTAGTGGATTATTCATGCATACCAGAAGACATAAGATTCTTAAATTATAAATCTTTTTTTATTTTTACTTTACAATTATGTCATACATCGGATATTTGAATTATTTGATGCCGTAACCCTTTTTGATCACTTTAGTCTCGAAAACAAAGTAAACGCATTCAATGTTTACAAGAAAGCAGTGGATTTAGTTGTCCGAAAAAAAAAACTTAAAGAACAGGTACTTGCGTCAGGAACTATCTCTTAAGCAAAGCAGAAGAATTGACAGTCATTCACTAACGGGAGCTGGCAATTGAAACAAGTACTGCATTGGCACGCGATTAAGAAGAATGTAGTATAAATTTATCGCAAACTTCTGAACCAGCAGAGCTTGGACAGCTAAAGGAGTTGAAAAAAGAACAAGAGTCAACAAAATTTGAACAGCAACTTTTCGAAAGCAGTGGTGATGGAGTTGATGGACGGAATATGCAAATGGAGATTGTCAAAGGATAAAGTTGTAAAGAATGTGCTTTTTGGATTTGTATACAGACACAAGAAACATAATCTTCTTGCCTATTCATCTATCATAGACCCTTTAAACAGAAGGTATACTAAAGGAGGTATATTCGCACAAAAAAAAAAAAAAAAAAAAAAAATGGACAAAGTAACAGCCACGAACATTAACAATGCTATGACTGACCGCAATCCAAAGAAGCCTTGAATTAAAATTAACTGATTGTTCTGGAAGAACTCAAGTCAGTATATTTACATTATTAGGTGAATATAGATATATCTCATATCTACTTGCATAATAGACATGCTTTCATTTTTCGCTACTAATACAAAATTTTGAAACAAAGATAGCGGGTTTTAAAATCTTAAAGAGCGTACATCATTTTTTCTAGCCAGTTTAGTTCAATACAGTATGATATTTCTCATTGCTAAGAAAAAAAAAAAGAGACAATTTCTTTTGGCATAAACAGACAAATAGGTTTTACTTTGGGACAGTTATTCTTGGCCCAATGATACTTATTTTTTAGGAACGGATATTCAATTTTTCGCAGACCATTTTTTTTTTTTTTTTTTGCATTGTGGATTTTTGATGTCATTTCTTTCTTTTTTCTTTTTCTTATATGCTTGACATACAAAAGACAGATATAAGTTTACAAACAGAAGAAAACACAGTCCCACCTGAGCTATTACAATCGCTTAGACAACATGCGTTATTTCAACGAACAAATAACGAAAGCTTTCTTCAACAGTTAGCCTGTAGTTTGCATTTGAGAATCTATGGACCTCGTGATATCATCATTGTCGAGGGAGAGTCAGCCAAAGCCATGTTTTTTTTGCTGAGAGGATCAGTGGATGTGTGCTCAGCTGACTTTGAACGAATCTATGCGAATTTGCCTCAAGGATCTTGTTTTGGAGAGATTGGCATCCTTTACTCGATGCCTCGAACAGCCACAGTGATTGCTCGAACCAAGTGTGTGGTGGCCTCTTTGACTGCTGAGGAAGTGGGTAGATTGTTGCCTAGTTTTCCTGAAGTTGAAAAAATGCTTCGATTTGAAGCAGAAGAGAGATTGAACGTGTTGAACAAGAGTAAGAACCTGACAGAGAAAGTCAGCCTAAAGCCGATGACGGAGCGTAACGTAGAAGAGTTTTCAGGCACACGACAATTACTACAAAAAGTAATAGAAATATGACAGTTATATTTATTCACATTGTTTGTTAGATTCCTTATTTTCAAGGATGTCCTGAAGAGTTTCTTCATCTTATCTCACTCAAGATTGAACCACGTCATTATGCACCTAATGCGATTATTATAAGTCAAGGAGAATACGGCAATGAATTAATTTTTATTATAAGCGGTAGGATTTATTTTGTTGTATAATTGAACTCATGGTGGTACGATAGGGACGGTGGAATTTATAAGGCAAGAATCAGAAAATACGATAGCGAGATTGGGACCAGGTGATTATTTTGGGGATATATCCGTCTTGCTCAATACCCCACGTGCTACCGATGCAAAGGCAGTTACTGCACTGGAGCTATACATATTAAAAAAAACCGACTTTGTTCAAGTTATTCATTGTTTTCCAAACTTATTGGAACATTTCAAATCCATGGCTGAAAATTCTCTTTCTCACCTGAAATTAATGGTAAAAAAAAAAAAAAAAAAGATTTTTGCTTTCCTTCTTTCTAATACTTTACTCTGTATCTTTAGACAGACGTTATCACACACAAAGGTAACTGACTCTAGTATTTATTCGTTGACAACATTCTTTAGATTCTCCTATTTCTCCGCTTATCAACCAGGAATCCAACACTCCTGAAGGAGGAATCCCAGCAAGCTCCATATGTAGTACGACCACAGACCAAGATCCAACCCTATTACCTCCCACAGCTGCAAATGTACTTAAAAAGACAGAGACAAGAGAAAGAAGAGCCAGTGTGGCCATCTGGTCTGATCCTCGCCTGGTCGCTTTAGCCAATAAAAACCTGAAAAAGACAGAAAAGATGAACTATTCCATGACAACCGGTGACTCTACCGGACTGTTCAATAAGGACATCCTGTGTCGTATTGTTCATTACCTTGACCTACCCTCCATTCTCTCTCTCTCGTCCGTCTCCAGACAATACCGCGAATGGATTCAACAAGACAACCTCTTCCACACCCTGGACTTGAGCGTCTACAACAAGACAATCACAGACAGCAATATCCAGTCCATTGCTCGACTCACCAGTTCAGTCCAGCATCTGAACTTATCGCACTGTTTCTACTTGACTGACGAAGGTTTCGGACAACTACTTGAATCCATGAGCCAACTCGAGACCTTGAATCTAAACTCATGCTGGCTCCTGACCGACAAGAGTCTGAGCCTGTTGGGCACACACTGTCCAAGACTGACCCATCTCGACCTTTCCAATTGTCGAAAGATCAGTGATGTCGGCATCTTCAAGTTATTGGACGAAAAGGATGCCAGGGGCCACCCGAGTTTGACCGAACTCTCGCTATCCTATTGTAAAAAATTATCGGACGCCACCATGCGTCATTTGGCTAATTATTGTTCACAAACCCTCGAATATCTCAATATTCAAAGGTGTACGCGGATTACTGATTCAGGTTTTTTGGCCTGGACCGACACTCGATTCCCTCATCTCAAGTTTTTAAATCTAAACGATTGTAGCTTTTTGACGGATCAGGCGGTAGGGTATCTGGTGGTGGCTGCCCCACGATTGAGTCAACTCTCCTTGAGCTTTTGTTGCGCGCTTTCGGACAGTGCGATCGAGGGGTTGGTGGCCCTCAAGGAATTACACGATTTGGATGTGAGCTTTTGTGGAGCGGCGGTATCCGATATCTCGGTACGTGCCCTATTATCTTCTCCGTCGGTTTATCTGTTGAATATCAGAGGATGTGTGCGTGTGACAGATTTGGCGATTCAGTCGATTTTGGATCTTGGGAGATTAAAAACGTTGAATATCAGTCAGTGTCCTGGGATTAGTGCAAGTGCAAAAGAAACCATCCGAGAATCTGAAAAATTACAGCAGCTCATTGTTTAAAAAAAAATCATAACTTGTACATATGCTATTATAGTACATATCCGCTCCCTTTTTTTTTCTTTTTTTTTTTCTGTAGAATAATAATAAAAAAACATTGCTTTGCTACTTTTTAATTTACATTTTTTATGGTTTTAATAGGATTTAATAGAACTTTCGGATTCACGTCTTTGCGCTCTACCATATCCACCTCTTGATCTTGAAATGAAATCTGCTGCTTTACTTGATTGCTTTTTGGAAGAGGAAGCGTGTGAAGAAGTGAGCGAGGGATTTCGATCGAATTTGTCCCAAAGATAAATAGTAAGCACCTTGACCATATCTATCACCAAAAAGATACCCAATGAAATAGCAAGGATAATAACACCACGAGCCCAACCGATGCCAGCAATATTCTGGTCTTCTCCAAATACACCGTATACAGACAAGATGAGTGCAATCACTTGAGTACCCAAAACAATCACACTAAACACAAGCGAAGGCATACTCTTCCACCAAAAGGTAGTTGTACGTGTAGAAAAGATGACAAAATGGGGTGCTATATAGATTAGTTATTAAAAAAAGTAGAAATGAATATATATATATATATATATTTACCAGAAGAGATGTGTAAATACATGATAGTTGATAGTTCACCAGGCGTAGCATTCAAAACATAACGAAAGATATAGAAATGAGCAAAGGAAAAGAGAGAAAGAGCGATGGCAAGAACAAAGGATAAGACAATCAAGAGTCGAAGTCGCCACATATTGGGTGAGGGAGAAATACTGACGTTATCCACAGCCATAATCAAGGTGGCTGCATCGTTCAACAGAGAGATCAAGATTAAAAAGACTGGTGGCATCTTCCAGTCTTCAGCCAACGTAATTACAAAAAAGAAGAGCAAGAAATGTATGGTTGATGTGATTCTGTAAAGAGCATAGGATTGTAACCGTTGAAAGATGACTCTTGATATCTTGATACCGTCAATAATGGCCGATAAACCGGGTTCTAACAAGACAATATCTGAAGCAGAACGGGCAGCATCTGTAGCACCAGCTACTGCAATACCCACATTTGCTTTCTTGAGTGCAGGTGCATCATTGACACCGTCGCCTGTCATGGCCACGAAATATCCACGTTCTTGAAGTAGTTCAACTACTCTGTATTTATGCTCTACGGATTGTTATGATTCTATAAAAGTTCAGAAAATATATATATTTTTTTTTTACCTGGAATCACTCTGGCAAAACCATCTGAATATAAGCACATATCAGATATATCGCTTTCTGTCTTGCTTGGGTCTGTAAACTCATCTGCATCCATAATATTTTGTCCCATTCCTAATCGACCTGCCACTTCCCTGGCAATCACTCTCTGGTCACCCGTGATCATCTTGACTGAAATACCAAATTTTTGACATTCAGCCAACGTCTCTGCTGAATCATTTCTTGGTGGGTCAATAAAGCTTAAGAGGCCCACAAGTTCCCATCGGTCATTAACTGTGCGTGCCACACCTAAAGATCTCAAGCCTCGACTGGCAAATAAATCTACCATTTCCTCGGCTTCTGTATCTCCACCTACCATTTTCAAAATGACTGGGGGTGCACCTTTCGCCACACGAAAAATATCAAGCGTGGATGTATCCTGAACCGTTGACTGTGCTGTTTTATCGTCTGGATTAAAAGGCTTAAAGGAAGTGATTTTATAGCCCTGAACAGTATGTGTACCATCGTTCATGACCTGTGGATGTTGTCCCTCGGCTGCTGTCCTGACAGCAAATTCGATTGGATCGTCCGTGGCTACTTCTGATGCCAGATAAGAATAGAGTAAAATGTCATCCTTGTTGTATCCTCTCGACAGAAAGGGCTCATCAAAGGTGAGCTCATTCTTTGTCAGCGTACCCGTCTTATCGCTACACAAGATCGATACCGAAGCAAATTCTTCAACCGCTGTCAATCTCTTTACGATCACTTGACGTTTGGCCAGTTGTTTGGCACCAATGGCCATGGTGACCGACATGACGGTAGGTAACCCAACAGGAATTCTAAAGTTGAAATTAATTCTCTAAAATGAACAGACATACTTACGCTGCAATGGTGAGTACAACCATTTCATTCAAAACAGCCAACACTTGATCTCCTGTGATTGTTCCCGAATCGTTCTTTATTTCCACCAGATCATAAATAAACAAGACAAGCACCAAGATGATGGAGATAATAATCAAGAAATTTCCGATATAATTGATCACCTTTTGAAATCTTCCAGAGTCCGTGGTCACTGTGATCAAACTCGCTGTCTTTCCAATAAACGTATCTGGGCCTGTACGCACCACTACCGCCTGTTGTTGACCCTGTTTAACCACACAAGAAGAATAGACTAAACTACCCGCCTTCTTTTTAGAAGGTAAAGACTCGCCTGTGAGCGAACTCTGATCGATCTGGATATCAGTCTCAATCGCTTCCCCTGAGGCACCGATTCCCAAAAGCTTGGCATCTGCGGGTACTATATCACCTAATCTAAGTACTATAATATCTCCTACCACAATATCAGCAGAAGCGACCTCTGTCAACTGACCATTTCGCCAACATCGACAGTGTAGGGCTAAGCTGCTTTTTAATGAACCGATGGCTGATTCTGCTCGACTTTCTTCCACATATCCAATAATAGCATTGATCAGTAACATACCCAAGATGATACCAAAATCAAGCCAATCTTTGGTGAGAGCAGTTAAAACAAGTGATATTTCCATCAAATAAGAAATTGCTCCTGTAACTAAAATATAATTAAAAATCTGGGCCCTCTTTTTTTTTTTTTTTTTTTTTTTTTTTGGTGACATACAAAAGGATAGAAAATGTAATAATTTATTTCTTTTCTTTTCTGTTAATTCATTACGTCCAAACCGAGATCTTCTTTCGTCTACTTGCTGGTCTGTCAGTCCAAATGTTGGCTTGGTTTGCAAATAAGGTTCTAAATGGACAGGTACTTCATCACTAATTGTTTGTTCTTTTTCAATGGTTGGTCGACTGGTGGTGAGTGGAACGGCTTCTTCTCGGTTGGTTCTGTAAAGCCCTAAATCGTCTGACTCTGACACTTTTCGATATCCCATATGTAATAAAAAAAAAAAGAAAAGAAAGGAAAGAAAGAAAAAAAAATTGGAAATTAAAAAAATAAACTAAAATAGAAACTTGTTAAAGAAAAAGAGGAGGGCGTTCCTTTTTTTTTTTTTTTTTGGCTCCAATTATTTTATTACATTTAAATAACAAAATTTGCCTTTCTTTTGTATATAAAGATATTCTTGACAGCAAAGGACTTTATTATTCCAGCGATAATAAACATTCAAAAATCTTATGCGACACAGGTAAAACTCCATATGTGAGGCAGATAACCCAAATCGCTGGACTTAAAAGTTGCCACAGATTTTGCCACAGTTATAAAAGGGCAGATTGCACAAGAGACATTATAACTAAAGATTGATAAAATATACATACAGACTACAATTTTTTTTTTTTTTTTTTTTTTTTTTTTTGGTTAAAACTTGGTTTGAAAAGAATAAAATTACTTGAAAGACATTATGACTTGTTTCAAAGAGATATAATAAAGAATTGTGCGATTTCATCAGTAATAACATATTTTTAATTTATAACTGAAAGAAAAAAAGATTACGAAGTATAGAAATGTGATATTAACTTAGCCTATTTGGTAAATTTGAAAATCAATAAGCATATCAAAAATTATCCAATGAGCGGATTTCTCAAATTCAAAAAAAGCATACCTTTCCAAGTCAATTGGCTTGTACAGTTGATCCAATAAATTATGTCGTCCAGACCGAGAAAACTGTTGTCCAATCAGAAATAAGTTTTCGCTGCCATAGGAATAAAATGCCACCTCTTAGTTTTTTCTGAGAAGGCTTTTGATTACCTTTTTCTTATGATATCTATTGCAGTCCTTATGACATGAAGAACTCTTTTTGGAGCAGGTAAAAATACTAAAAATTGAGCAAAATGATTGGTTTAAAAGTATTAAACACACGACATGATTTATATTGTAAAGAAAGTAGTATTTGAGTGTAGTGAAAGCGTAACAGGCGATATATATCGCTGTGTATTTTTCATGAATGTCAAACATCTTTCAAATTGAATCTTCACTGAATACGATATGTTTTGCAGGAAAGAAAATTAAAGGTTTATATATTTTTTGATTCTAGTATAAAACAGTGAGCATACCGACAAATAGAAATAAGATACAGAACGATGCCATAGTGATGATCCCTCGACTTGCTGGAAAATCACCATGCTGCAATACCCACTGATCATGAAAATATCAAACAACACCGAAATATAGAAAAAGTACGAAATTTATCGGGGGCACCATAAAAAATCCTTGGGGGGCACCACATTCGGGGATTAGAATTATGGGTTTACCGGGCATTTGCCGGACATTCACCGGATGTCTCAAAAAGTGTATAGGGGGCACCATAAAAATCTCTTGGGGGGCACCACATCTTATCAACACCATATTTTTCAGGCACCAAACCAAAAAATTAGAGACAAAATTGAATAATAAAGTAAAGGAAATATTTTATTTGTTTTAGTCTATTGTGAGTGTGTTTTCTTTTGTCATGCGAGTTTCGACCGATTTTTTTATTTTAGGGAATTGGCCCCAGCGGTTCCAATATTTTCTATAATCCTCTTCTTTACCCGCAATGTTAAAATATAAGGAATAAACGATTGGGAGCTTGTTGTGTGATTGCTTGAATTTTACAGCACCCCAATGACAGCCATTTATATTTTGTATGTGAATTGGATTGGGCTTGTTCGTCAGTTTCCTTGGGAGATTTAATGGCGAATATGTCAAAGGGGCTGCCATGTTGTTGGGACTAGTGTCAGGATAAATACATACAGGAACACAGTATACTTCAGCAAGAATCTGAGCGCAATCAGGGGAGCTAAACCAGTACTTAGGATTTGCAGATTGTGCCTTTCTATGACTTTCTTTCATTTCTTCTGCTTATCTTTTTCTTTTTCTTTATCTTCATCTTCATCTTCTACAACTAAGCCCTCGTCTGATCTTTTTATCTGATCGAAAGTGCGATCAATGCCACAAGTTATTGTTGATCTGATATCGTTGATATCCATTCCGAGAAAGTTTTCGTAAGTGCTTCTATTTAAATCAAGAGCTGCTATCATATTCTGTTTCACAAGAGTATAATGGGCTTGATTACCATACAAGATATGTGCAGCGGCTCTAAAACCACAAAATCCATCACCTTTGGGATCAAACATTTCCTTCACTTCAAGTAGATGTATGCTTTTGTGTAAATCGAATTGGAGAAAATTTTCGTCCACCGTTCTTTGGCGTTTACGAGTGATAAATAGCTCGTCATGAGAATAGTGGTTTTCAGATTTGCTGGTTGCTTTCCTTTTTTTTTTTTTCTTTTTTTACTATTGTTAAATCGAATACTTCTTCTAATATAACCATCTTATTAATTTCATTTTTTTTTTTTAGCAGAAGTTCAGAAGTATTACCTTCTGCCTCTGATTTCTTGTCACCATCAGAGTTACTTAATTCAATTTTCTCGCTTAAATATCTTTTTTTGAAGGCTGTTTTGGCAAAGTCTTTTTTTAAAGAAGAATACCTGACAACCTTCTTTGGTCTTCCAGGGGACTTCACTTCGAGATGTTCTGGCAGTTGAATTGTTTTTTTTTCTGACGACAAGTTGTGGCTAAAGCTATCTTTTTCTTCATTGTCTAGCTTTAACATATCAGAGACTGCGCTGATCAATCTAGCTGTTTCATTTGGATTTTCTTCACAGTTTCGGAAAGCAGTTTCTAGAGCAAATACATATCGTTCCCAAGGCTTGTGAAGAACAATAATCGGGTTTGTTGTTTCTTCAAAATCTGTGGCTGCTTCATCGTATTTTTTTTCTTTAATAATCCACCATCTCGATGGAATATCAGTTAGATACAACTTTTTTCTGCCTAGAAGAGATAGAAGATGATGACAAGGAATCCCAAATGCGACCTTGCATTTGCATGAGCAATTTTGGGATTCTTTCTTATTCTCTTCAATCTTGTTTAGCTCTACTCGAATCATTTTGAGTGCTTGATGGCTTACTTTGAACATTAAACGTTCAAGTCTTTGCTCTTTTTTTGTGAATGGGTCAACGGTAGATCTCTCATATAATTCAGTTTCATTGTATTCCCTTTCAAATGCTTCTAAATATTCATTGATGCTATCAAACGCCCTATCAAGAGGTTGGAGCGAGATCATTCCTTTTTTCAGAGCACAATGACCACTTTCGGCTCTTTGGGTTGTAGCGCAGTCCATATGTTGAAGTTTCGAGGTGTAAAGAGCAGCCCATTTTTCAAGATGAAGAATCCACTCGTTTTCATAATATTTTTTGAATCTGATTCTTTCTTCTTCGCAGACAAAAAGATTTTTGTTTTCCAAAATTGAACGTATTTTGCGCACATTTTCTACATAGTCTTTGTATTCGGGAGAGTACATGATTTTTTTTACGAATGACTTGAATTCCTCTTTAATCCCGTGATGCTCTTTTTTGAAAAGTAATAAAGTACAGTTTTTATCCAAATTATTGAGCAAATGCCATCGACAAAGCATCTTTTTGGTTTCGGGAAATTGCTTGTCTAATTGGTTCATCAAAGCAGTACATTTATCCGTAACAAAGACGGTGTCCTCAGAAATGCCATTTAAGTTAACTCGAAGAGTTTGAAGAAACCAGGAGTACATTTCTTCCTTTTCACTAGAAACCCAAGCAAAGGCGACCGGGAAAGTTTTCAATGACT